>JASPKZ010002187.1:0-100441 GCA_030220185.1 Diploptera punctata | reverse complement strand
GTTAATTTTTCATATCACGAAAAGTTAGAATAGTATTTTAGTATCAAGATGAACTTTTTATATATTTTTTTACCCAGGCCTAGGGCCTCCTTACCCGAGGGCGCATGTAAACCGAGATTTAAACATGCAGTTTCACAAACATAAACTTTTATGTTACACTAGTCCGTAATTGAATAGATTAAAACTTTTTGATAAGAGTTAAAGTTTAAATTCGCTTTGTGTTGTGTTTCTTGTTTGTCACGTTGTGTTTCATACCTATTAACTTCGTATTAACTAACTCACTTTAATATCGTATCCGTAGGTTCATGGGCGCGCGTACGTAAGCTTTCCATACATCTCTATTTTGAGCTCTTTTCACTCATTTGCTGTATAATTTATCTCCCTCAAACCATGATGAATGACACTCTCGCATCTCATTCTTGGCTTACCTACTGGGTGCTTTCCCTCTGGTTTACGTCCAAGGAGTTTCCATGCCCCTTTTTCATTCCCTATCGGTGCCACATATAGATTTAATTGCTCATACATCTGGCTTTTCATAGAATTCATGTAGCTCGTCAGTATTCAGTCTTCTCCATTGACCTGTCAATTCGTCGGCTTTGGTCCAGAAATCTTCCTCAGAACTTTATTCTTAAATACTTGTAAACCTTTTTCATTCCTTAACGTAAGGTATACTGTTCCGCATTAAAGCAATATAACTGGAGGACTAACAGTTTTTTTTAATGTAAACTCGATTCCTACCTTCTTTTGGTCACCTATATTCCTGCAAACGGAGATGAATTTATCTAATTCCAATGTTAATATTTCTGGTGCCCCACTACCATATACTGTCCTTATATTCCATGTTCCTATCAACATATCGTGAAGGAATTCCTACCCGGATATGCAATTGGGGCACTATTCCACTTCTGGAAAATGTTACCCCGTTGTAAGCTATGTCCGCGTTTTTTGGCGGTTGTATTATTACGGAGAATTATTGTCGCTCTTTCGACCAATTTACTTTTTTAGACTGATCATTGCCTTTGAACAGTCTGGCGTGGATAACATGTATGGACTGTGTATACTAGGCAAGTTATTTGTTAACAGAAGCCACGAATGATGCTATTATTTTTTCTGTTAAGTTAATAACCTCTGAATTCAATGAAATATGCATTGTTATATTAGAAATTAAGTCTGGATGTGTTTATATTCCTATACGAGTTATTATTATTATTATTATTATTATTATTATTATTATTATTATTATTATTATTATTATCAAAACAAAATGATCTGAATATAAAATATTACTAACTCAATATAAGAGTTTGTGTATCAGGAATATGAAACATTTTGATGTTGATTAAAAGAAAATTTGGTGGATGCTATAAATTAAAGAATTATAATAAATATTGTTGTAATAATAATTATTATAAAAAATATGTATCTTCGATACTGGTAAAATTCATGGTGATTTTCCGTTGAGGTATTAGTTCACAGTAATATAATGTAGGGTTAAAAACTATAATATAGTTACATTGTAGGTCCGTCTCCTCAACTTAAGTTCTTTTAAAACTCTATAGGCCTTTCGGGACTAGTCCCATCATCAGCAGAATGCATTAGGTCCGTTCTTGTTGACCCTTGTTGAAGCACTGACTTGGTTGTGAGAATTTTGTACAGAGGATTGTGTGGATTAGGTGTGTATTCATTGAGAATCAGGTTGCTGTTGATTTCTCTTAGGATTGCGATTTCCTCCAGTATATTTATTCTCATTGGAATGTTTTCTCTATGTACTATTCTGAGGGTGTTATCGATGTTATGCATATGGTGTCCAGCTTGAATTGCATGTTTTGCGTAACTTGATTTTCCTCCATTGTAAACGAAATCTCTGAAATGTTCCTTGAATCTAATGTTGAAGCTTCTGTTAGTTTTCCCAATGTAGAATTTATTGCAGGCTGTACATGTTAATTTGTAGATGCTTTTATTGTCGAATTCATCTATTTCTTCGATGTTGTTGTTTATTAAATTGTGTAGATTGTTGTTAGTTCTGTAGGCTATTTTAATATTCTTATCGAGCTTTTTTAGTGTGTTGGCCAATTAAAGGCATCTACAAATTAACATGTACAGACTGCAATAAATTCTACATTGGGAAAACTAACAGAAGCTTCAACATTAGATTCAAGGAACATTTCAGATATTTCGTTTACAATGGAGGAAAATCAAGTTACGCAAAACATGTAATTCAAGCTGGACACCATATGCATAACATCGATAACACCCTCAGAATAGTACATAGAGAAAACATTCCAATGAGAATAAATATACTGGAGGAAATCGCAATCCTAAGATAAATCAACAGCAACCTGATTCTCAATGAATACACACCTAATCCACACAATCCTCTGTACAAAATTCTCACAACCAAGTCAGTGCTTCAACAAGGGTCAACAAGAACGGACCTAATGCATTCTGCTGTTGATGGGACTAGTCCCGAAAGGCCTACAGAGTTTTAAAAGAACTTAAGTTGAGGAGACGGACCTACAAGGTAACTATATTATAGTTTTTAACCGTACATTATATTACTATGTATCTTGTAAGATACAAACGTTTTGATTGTAAGTCAAATACACTTCTTTCTTTTGGTGATCTGGCTACAAGGCACGATATAGGGAGTTTCAATAAACAAACCAAATGCGAAATTACATCAATCAGTTTTTGAAATTATTATGAAATATTAGTATAAGTAAAAAATGACACATGGGTTTAGCCCTAGGACAGACAGACTTTTTTTTTGTCCGCAAAACTATAATCAGTTGTATAACAGATCTCGTATCCAATGATATTGAACAATTATTGACTAGTGCGTCACTAAATATATGGATATATTCTTATAGTTCATGCTGTAAGTGGTGTTACAACTGGAGCGGATTTTCAGAGCAATAAATGTGCAAGTATAAAATATGTGAAAGTTATTCCATCCTAGGTTTTGGAACTCTTCGCCTAGTAGTATGTTAAGTCTTCCAGCCTTGCATACAAATGGATCAGGATAATTATTGTCATCCTTATGCTTTAAAAACAGTAAGGTCGCTGGTTCGATTCCGAATGAGGTCGGAATTTTTAAGCTGTTCTTAACTTTCAAGCGGCACAATGCGCTGAAATCGATTCAGCATCAGACGAAATTAAGTAAAGGCACATGTTATTTATGCTTAAGGCGGTCGTTATGCAGAACCGATAATCTTGAAAGCTGGGAGCCCTAATCTCCTACTACCCGAAGGACCTCCTAAGGCTTGTTGTGGGATAATAGTATATGTTTGCACATTTAATCCACTCCATTTCTAATATCATTATGGTAGTATGATTGAAACAATTAAAACATATCATTTATACATAGTTTCAAACATTTTACAATATGGACAGAGTAAATCTGTTAATTGCGTTTCCCACTTCAAAGAGTGATTGTGAACTTACAGATTCCGAACGGCATGGATTCTACTCTGGGAAAGCAGAGGGAAGGAGATCGTTCATCACCCATTAGTATCCAGACTGGTCCTGGTACCAACTCAACTCTCGAATGAAGTTAGCATTGCATTTTAAACCACTAAATACAACTACGTTACTATTAAATACTTGAATCGTAAGCATAAATTTGAGATTAGCATAAGTAAGTTAAGACTATTTAACTCATGCCCCAAATGGGAGTCAATGACCAATCACGTTTCAATGATTTCTGTTTTACAACCAATCAGAGTCGTGTTTCACGAAATATTTATCAGTGTTATATTTACCATATTAAAGAAAGCTCCTCCTTTTTTAATATTCTGAACAGGTCTGACCATTATTTTGCAGTGACTGAGCCTACTAGAAATACGGCTACCAGATTGTATATACAGTGCATGAATGTCAACACATGCCGCATGCGGGAGTTAATATAAAAACATTTGTAGCAATTGATTATACCACCAAAAAAAGAAACCACTGTTTACACTGTTTGTTTAAATGTATTTCTTCCCAGGTAATAATCCAGAAAAATATACTTGTCATATTTACAATCATACGACATCAGAAATTAATTCATATACAGTTTGATGTTTCATTTTTTCTCCACTAGAGAGCATTCTTACAATATTGCGTTCCTTTGGCAATAAATAATATGATCTGGTTGCAGTGATAAACAAAAGAAGCAGATGAAGCGTACCTATAGTTTCTCATTTGTTTTCAAACATCGCCGTTTACATTAAATACAGTATATAAATATTTTAAAATAACTATAGTTAAATAATGATTTGTGAGTAAACAGCTTAATTTTATTCGTTAAATAGCCCTAACAAATGCCACGAGTGATTTCCAAATTATCGATAAATTCACGACTCACGAAGTGATTATATTCCATGGTATTTCATATAATGACGCTTTGTCACTCCAAAGCGCATTAGCGACGCCCTTGAAATGTTAGCGCGAAAGGACGATACATTTTATTCAGAGACCTGTTATTTCAGTATTGAGGTATCTCAATGTCATAAATCTGCAACACTGTCCATATGTCTTAACGTACCTACCGAAGGAAGGTATTTACGCGTGACAAAATTAATTTCGCGAAACTTGTAACCAGAGATGAACATTCTATTCGCCAATCCACCAAGTCCGACAGGATAAGGATCCATCCATCCATTGTAATTCTGCCGAAGGCAGGTCCTTCACTGCTATGCTTGCAGCATACTAGGGAGTTGCCTTCCACACCGGTGAAGGATGACGATGATAATGTTAAGGATGATGATGGCCATATGATTTCGGGGACCGTTTGGGCCTTAACGTTTCCTGACATTTGTCTTACAGGTGAGGAAAAAACCCGATAAAAATCTCACTCAGAAAAAGTGCCCCGACCGGGGATCGAACCCGGGCCCGCTGCGTGACAAGGCAGCACGCTTACCTCGAGACCACAGCGGTGGACAGGATATGGTATTAAATTTGAAAAATATTTTCACAAATGAAATAATATACATTATATTGTATATTATGAGTTCCGGAGAGTGACTAGCGGTCAATTATTTAGAGTAAGTTGACGCAGAGCTACGGGACGCGTGTTGCTTCCCAATGGTGAGAAAGCATTCTTCCATGAAATTTCTGGCTGTGTATGAGATCCAGCATCGTGAGGCATTTAGGAGCTACTGTAAGTAACATATTATCTAGTTCGAGAAACTACCTATAACAACTTCAGAACACTACGTTATGACCTTACGCCATCCTTATATTGATTAGATGTTCGTTCACATATTTTATACATATGGATGTGAAGCCAGCGGCCTGTTGGTAATCCAAGGGTTTATAAGTCTCTCATCGCAAGTGCACAAACAGGCAATTTTGATTTATTTGATTTTACTTTCTTCCTTTGTTCTTTTTTTAACGAATCTTATAAAGGAGATAATATTAGCTTTTACAATTACATAAAAAAGAATCGTTTGTCAGCAAATCAACACAGATTAAGTAGGACTAAAAACTGGACATTTTCAAATAGTGATCTACTGATTACCAGAGCCTGGATTTAAGACAAAATGCTTTTTCATAATGATAACCGCCAACCAAGGGAATGTTTTAGTTTTGTCTTCATTCTACTTCACTAGATGTTTTGTACTACTCTGCCGTTTTCTTCCTTTTTTAACTTGTTTTCTTTTTATGATGTTAGTAGTGACGTGTGGTGGCCACAGCAATTACCTCAGCTGTATGACAAAAATGTACTCGTATCTTATGGTTTATAACAACTTAATTTCCAAATTGTTCAGTTTTATAAATAGTATGAGCATTTATTATTGTAAATGTGTTCCGAGAAACCTACCATATTTTTTATTGTAATTCAGATGTAAGACTACTTTTTTTTTCATTTTTTAAAACCTGGTTGAGTGGCAGACAAGGTCTTAAGGCCTTATCTCTGCCAGGTAAAATAAAGCTATTATTATTATTATTATTATTATTATTATTATTATTATTATTATTTATCATTACCATAATAGTAGAGTATATAAAAAAGAATAGTTTACAATTCATACTCATGTATGCATATGCAGTGATACTCACTTAAAATGGGTCTCTAGGGTATATTATACAATCACTCAATTCCATTTTTAGTAATTTGACAAATTATATTTATCAGTAACACTAACTCAAACTCGTGAAAGCAAATTAATACCGCATAAAAACTCACTGCTGATACCAAATTATTTCATGTTGGTTTGCATAAATAATATATACCCGCTCACAATCATTCAATTGTTGAGTTATTCAATTAGATGATATAAATAAAGCTTCTTAAATTAATAGGTGGCTATAGCTGGCAAAGTATACCATATAATTTGATTTTATATTGTTTCTCTGTTTTTGTTTTTGATAATAATAACTAACATACATAAAATATTATGAATGTAAAAATATTAATTCTAAAACTTACAGGCCTACTATTGAAATACTTGTAATTTCAAATCAACCATTCGCATTTCTCGTCTCGCATCAGCAAAGGAATCGATAGATTGACACTTCATTCGACCTTATGGTTAACGATCAACTTGTATATTTCGCTTTCGAGTTGTGACGTCAGGCCCAGCTAGCTGGTATTCAGTGACTTTCGTCACAAGCTTCGTCTAGTGCAGCGATAAGCGGTAACCCACTAGTGTGGGTTATCGATGATGTATCAGTCACGCATCGAAGTACGCATGCGTCAATTCATCTGTAATTTAGTAGCTGGTGTTGGAAGGGTAATGTGAACACAGGAAGTTCCGTCAAGCCGAATGCGATAGATGACTGTTGGCAACGGCGGGAAATTTGAAATTATTGTTCACGCATAATTGATTTGAATGAAGTTTGGTAAATCTATCAGTTTATTTTAATCTAAAAACATGAATATACTAATTACCCACAGTGCTGCGGTAGCTGGGGTTAAATGCACGCCACTGGTATTTAGCATATATTTGGCTGAAATTTGAAGTAGTTATAATGTTGCAATGAAGCTGTAGTAAAGAATACGTCGAGGCGGATTTCACTTTATAAAAAATTAACATACATCACTTGTACCTGATCATAAAAAACGATAGCTCGGATGCCGATTTGAAACATAGACGATTTGGGGAAATAACAATATTTGACAAATGAAAAAAATCGTGTGTTAATATGCAGGATCTTCTTGGTGCTCGGTGACTATTTAACTCATGCCCCAAATGGGAGTCAATGACCAATCACGTTTCAATGAATTTTGTTTTACAACAATTCACAGTCGTGTTTCACCTCGATATGTATCTACTTCTGTTTATCATAAGTAATGCCACGAGTGATTTCCAATTTATCTAGAGAATTTGGAAATCAAGAGTGTCATTTGTTAGGACTATTTAACGAATAAAATGAAGCTGTTTACTCACAAATCATTGTTTAACTATAGTTATTTTAAAATATTTATATATTTAATGTAAATGGCGATGTTTGAAAACAAATCAGAAATGCGAGGTTATGTTCATTCACTGCTGCTTGATCATATTATTTATTGCCAAATAAGATCGCAATATTTTAAGAGTGCACCCAAGTGGAAAAACAATGAAACACATCAAACTATATATATCATAATCAACATTACGGGTTATTCATTTATTTTTTTAGTAAACAACTCAGTAAAATCAAGGAATCTTTTCATTATTTGCTATATTCAATGTATTTTTGGAGAAAAATAATGCTTTGACCTGTTCAGAATATTAAAAAGGAGGAGCTTTCTTTATCACAAAGTAGGAGCTGATAAAGAGAAATCGATAAGAGCGAGGTGAAGCACGACTGTTATTGGTTGTAAACAAGATTCATTGAAACGTGACTGGCCATTGACTAGCATTTGTGGCATGAGTTAAATAGTCATATCAAAGAAAGCTGCTCCTTTTTAATATTCTGAACAGTCAGAGCATTGTTTTTGCAGTGACTGACTCTCTAAGAAATCTGTTGAATATACCAGTTTATATATTAAGATGTAGAATCATGGAATGCATGTAGCTCCCTGATTGTATATATATTGCATGAATGTAACCAGATACGCTTGGATATATAATAAAAAAATTGTAATAATTGATAATACCAATAAAAAGAAACCAGTCTTTGCACTTTCTTTAACGTATTATTTCCCATGTATTAACGTTCCAGAAAATATAATTGACATAAATATGTCCTAGGATATCAGAAATTAATTAATAACTTAAAATGTTGGTTATAATATAGATTTTGATGCGTTTCATATTTCTCCACTGGGGTGCATTCTTACAATATTTATTTGGCAATAAATGATATGATCTGGTTGCAGTGGATGAACAAATGAAACATAACAAACGTTTCTCATTTGTTTTCAAACATCGCCGTTTACATTAAATACGAGTATATAAATATTTTAAAATAACTATACTTAAATAATGATTTGTGAGTGAAGAGCTCAATTTTATTCCTTAACTAGTCCCAACAAATGCTACTCTTGAATTCCAAATTCTCTAGATAAATTCACTCGACACTCCGTGACTCATAAATTTATCGATAATTTGAAATCACTCATGGCATTACTTATGATAATTGTTATATATATATTATCACTTAAGATTGGGGTTTAGTGATAATATGTGCAAAAATTCCTAAAGAAACACGTTTTATTAATTCATGAAGACCAAAATCAGATAGAAGGGTGTTGCTAGTATAGAGGAAAGGAAAACAAAAGATCAGGCTTGGAATCAATAGTCCGTAAAGAATCGAAAGTTGAGCACGATACGCGAACTAAATTTAACATTCTTACTTCACAACATTTAATCACTTTGTAAGCCTAAGCGTTCCTTACTAATTAAACAGTGTATTTTATATTTTGTGATATTTTACTGGGAGTTTTAGAATAAGTATTAGGGGTTGTAGAGGGGACATAGTAGATAAAAATGTTGATAAGGAACTCGTGTCCGGAAACGTACCATTTCGATGTAAAATAGTTTTGAAAATCGTAACACGATGGGCTGATATCGCGTGTCTTATGTTACATAATAAGTATTACAAACTTGTAGGGGCTGAACTACAAGTGAGGTTTCGTTGCACAAAGTGTACCTGCGACGCATGTTTTCATACACACACTCCCACAATACCTGGTGTGTGCTCAATAATTTCTGCTGCCGTTAGAGTCCGTGCAAGAATATCTTCGTCCGATCCAACAGGTGTTGTAAAAGCCCTTCAACTCTGTAATACTTATTCTGAAACACAAGACACACGAAATCAATCCATTGTATTTAGATCTTCAAACTTATTTTACATCGAAATTGTACCTTTCCGGACTTGGGTTCCTTATCAAAACTATATATTCTAAGTTCTTTCTAGAATCCTTGGAATTCTGTAATAATTATTCTGATACACCCTGAATATAAGTATGATGCACTCGGTAGAATCCTTGCAATTCTTTGATCGAAGTTCCTCTCGCGGATGGTAGGGGAATTTAAATATTGACCTTGGTTCTGGGGTATCTATCCCTTGCCTTGTCTGACGTGTATTATCTTCGTTAATTGTTATGGCCTATTGTTAACTACATGACCAAGGGGGCCCCTCTCTGTGTAGTTTGCTAATGTATGTGACGTTCAGAGTTCTTGCTCCCTGCTACAAGCGACAGATACAGGCACTGGATGATGTACGCTAAAAATACAAGTAAGAGAGAATAAAAATAATGAAAATGAGAGACGGATGATATTGTTAATAATTAGTTATACGGAAGGTAGATGTACAGCCACATCTTCACAAGGTTCCTTAATGGTTTGAAAGTCACATGACGTTAAGAAGCTTACGTCAGTAGACTGTTTATAGGTAACGCTGTGATCCTACATCTTCTGAAAACCTTTAATTAGAACCTTGTGAAACTTGTAATAGCACTTTCATCGCAAAATAGAGCCTCCAGGCATATAGTTAATGTACAGGTTTGATCAAAATTACATCATCTTGATAGATACACAAACAAATATTTGAATGAAAAATAATTATTACACTAGAGTTAATAACAGTAAATTGATTTTCTACTTACACGTAAATGAATATGGGAATTATTCCTGTTATTGTCCGTGGTCTGGAATTTAGATTAAGCTTAGATTAGGGAATATTCTGGCAATCCATTATAATTTACCACCCATCATATCATTAGCCTTCTAGATGCGTCAATCTAAGAAATAGGTTACATGGATTACTACAGTGAATTAAGGTAAGTATGATCCATTTTGTTAATCAAAATCGGACCATTATGTGTGGGCATTTATCTGGACAGAAAAATTAAAAATCCCTCTAACGACCGCAATTTTCAAAGTAGGACAATAGAGCTCGGTACGTTATAGCGTCCGAATATCGCCCACGTAAGGTAAATTGTAGCTTGGAAGTCCACCTATATGAAATGTTAACTCACATTGAAATTAAGCACACCAGATTACTATATTAAATTGCAAATCCCTCCATAGTACATTTGTTGAGGAGGCATGTGGTACTATTGATTGCCATTCGTCCGTCGGAAGGGAACTTTGAGACTAGCGAGCCCTTGGTGCTTTTTGACGGAGTAGGTTACATGCAGCTACCAGTTTTTAACCTTTTTTCCTTCTCTTCATCGTCCCTCATATAGCACATTTACATTACACAGCACATAAACATGCTCATCCTACAATACTCTCTGTATAAAATACAAGATTACTCATCTAAGTGAAGTGGTCTGCCGAAGTGGTGCGTAAGTTGAAAATAAACCATGGAACGTCATGTATGCGCGCGCGCACACACACGCACACACATTGTATTTAACATAATTTTAGGTAAATGTTCATTATTAGCATCGTAATAGAATAAGAATATTCATTTAGAATAAGTTAGACATATATCTTTTAAACAAATTGTTCCAATCTTGGCTCATTGTTACATAAATACTGGTCCAAAAATCATCTGTGGATGTAAGAGGAAATATAAGCAGATATACTGACTGCAAAATATTTTATTATATTAACAAACTAAATTGAATTGAAAGTTAAGACACATATGTAAAAATTGAAAATATAATTGTGTTACAGAAATATTCAATTGCTGCGACATGCTACACAAAGGTAGCCTTTCCCCTCTTTATCGTCTTGCATTATTCGTGTATCCAATTACAATTCTTGATATTTGTAACTAGGACTCTCATTGTCTATTGTTCGAAAACAATCCTTGGGACATTCAGCGATATTACGAACAACGTAGTGGACGATATTAGGGTCAAAAGTACTGTCTCATAAGGTTTCTTCTTTACTCAGTACAAATTTAATTAAAAAATATAAATTTTACACGAGAATATTTCCATATGTTAGTCATACTCCATGCATATTATTTAAAAACAAAATCATTACGTACACTTACATTGTAATAACATAACTGTAACTGATTCGATAACTCGGAAAACGTGAATATTTTTTCAGCGTGCTTCTAATTCATTCACGTGTCAAAAACCACTAAAGACTGAACACACAACACAAGAGTTGTATATGTTATCTATCAAGTTGTGAAAGGTTTAGCAGATAGACGGCACTGTTCAACCAAAAGAAATAGAATCAGGAATTAAAAAAAAAAAAAAGACCGAGTTCAATGTTGTTGAAAATTGAGTTAATACCAGTTTCAGATTCTCCAGACCCGAAGGAATCAAGTTATACAGTATACACAATGTAATGATGTATCGTATAGTTCAAGAG
This sequence comes from Diploptera punctata, assembly GCA_030220185.1. Classification (NCBI taxonomy): domain Eukaryota; kingdom Metazoa; phylum Arthropoda; class Insecta; order Blattodea; family Blaberidae; genus Diploptera; species Diploptera punctata. Next base: position 88,745 of record JASPKZ010002187.1, on the reverse strand, counting down.
GTACCAAGTCTAAAACATTTAATTATGTACTATTGGTAATAAATTAGTAAAAAATTAATGTGAAGAAAAAAATATGTATAAACCTGCTACGTATCCAAATGCATAGAAAAATGTTTTTTGCCACTTTCTTACTTTATTTCAGACTTGACCCCATATGCAAATCTCTGATTCAATAGTAGTTGAACATGAGCTACGTATGGGGCGTCTACTTATATGCCATTTAAGTAAAACGATAAACGTATTCCCAAAATATCAGCGAAATCCGACAATTAGGAATGAGTATTTACCTGTAAGCCGAAATTTGAAAATTTATTAGCGATCGCCATACTTATTTCCTCGCAATGAAACGGCATGTATAAAAAAAGTAAGAATTCGTTAATCAGCAAAATTTAACCATTAGGAGTGGATGTTAACATGAAAATGTACAATTTTAGTCAAGATGTTTTCAGTGCTCTTGCTAGTAGCATGTGAGATGGTATCAAGGGATCCTGAATTCAAATCCCGGATTCAAATCCCGGATTGACCAACCAGAGTGAGATTTTTTTTAATGGCGTTCGTCAGTTGTAAAACAAATGCTGATTGGAATTTAATTATCATGAGTCATCTCATACTTAAACTTCTATTCATATTTAATTTAAAATTGCTATTAAAACAATTTAACAAGAAATCTAATAGATTGTAATTATTAATAGATTACCGTGTATAAGTTAGACACCCTATTTTTTGCAGATGACATTGTGTTTATAGCGAATCCTGAAGACGACCTACAACGTTCAGTCCACTCTTTTCATCAATTTGCAATAAACTACAACATGGAAATATCAACAAAAATCTAAAGTTATGGTTTTTGCAGTAAAATTATTATTAATAATAAAATATTAGAAACTAACACATTTAACTACCTCGGATACCAAGTTACATACAAGATGAAAAAGATTTTACTCAAAAAATTATAATATTTAACAGAGTAACAGGAATTATAAATAATATTTTCAAACCAAACACAGTACAGCAACACACACTAAACTGGCCAGATCCATATTAAGTTACGGCAGTGAGGCCTGGACAATTCGCAGTGTAAATGAACAAAGACTAACTACGGCAAAATTAAATTTATGGGACGTACTGCAGGTTACTCAAGAACAGAGCACAAAAGCAATTCTGAGATTCTCAAAGAATTACAAACAGAATCAATCATGGAATATATACAAAAATATAGTAACAACTGGAAATCTCACGTAAGAACAATGAGCCCAACAAGAATACCACGTCAAATTTTATTACCAGCTACCAGACGAGAGATCATTGGACAGACTCTTCAAACGTTGGATTGAGACCGTAACAGGCCTCTAGGTCTATCACATGAAACGAAGAAGAAGAAGAAGAAGAAGAAGAAGAGCACATCTAAAAAAAAACAAATAGAGAAAGTCTACATAAGAGTAGGCTTAGTTTATGCAATTCATGCGTGACGGACTTACTACATTTAACCCGGTAATATGTCCTAAGGGCGCTAGTGTTCCCTAATCCCTTACAGCATATTTCTCAGATTACTCTTCATGTGTGTACCAAGTTAGGTTGAAATTATTCATGGGATTCCACAGTTAGCTGACACACACACACACACACACACACACACACACACACACACACACACAAACACACATACACAAACACACACATACATATATATATATAGTCTGGAACACATTCAACGTTTTAATAATTTGGGTTGCGACATTATTTATTATATGGATCTAGATATAATAAATATATCAAATATATATCAAATTAAGGGTGGAACAATTAAAAGAACACTGAAAACAATAGAAGTAGACACAAAAATGAAGTTCTACAGTGCGATCAGTATAGCATTGGACAGCTGACGCGGTGTTTGTGCTGTGCGGTTACCAAGCCTTAAACGTGCAGACACGGAACTTGAAATGTGCGCAGACTCAGCTGCATACAAGCACGTCCCACGTATTCACTGTCGTAGTCAGATTGTGTTTCGAGTGGATAAGGTGCTCGCTCGCTTTTCCTTGTGTACTAAATGCCGTGTGTATATGTTATTTTAATTTTAAAAAGTTGTATCTTATAAAACAGGCGTGTATAAGTGTGAACTAAATGACATGTGTATAAGTGTAAAGTGTAAACTGTATAATGGCTAATAGTTTTTTTCTACTGAACAACGTGTATTTATTTATGATCAATATTTGTTAACTCAGTCTGCCAGCCAAGTACGAAGACTTTTTGAAACACGATTCCCGGGTGTAAAAATTCCGTCACCTTCAACAGTCCATAATCTGTACAACAAATTTAATAAAGAGGTGTCAAAACTGTATGGACAACGAAGGTGAACAGTTCCAGCACCTGCTTAAATAAAATTGGTAAGTACGACAATTTGTAAAATAATGTAGTTACATAAATGTGTGATTGTATCACCGCGATCCTACGCAGTCCGTTCCCCGCCGCGAGCGCGTCAGCAGTGTGAAGTGAAATCCCTGCGTCTACTGTCCAGTCATATACTGATCGCACTGTATAAAGTAATGGAAGTGCCGGCTCTTACCTATGCAGCGAGTCTTATACACTAAGGAAGGATGATTACAAGCGTCAGAAATGAGACTTTTTTTACAACATTATTGAGATACACAAAATTATATAAAACTAGCCGCCATGCGTTGCTACGCCTAAATAAATTAAATATTTAAGGCTAATTAAATTGTATGGTATACGCTGGGACAAATCAATCCTGGCGGTTGCTAGTCAGTTTTTAATTTCGGATTTCAGATAAACCTCCACTTCTAATAGTCGGATTTTGCTCATTTTTGGAGAATATCTACCTTGGTTTATTTTATGACGATATACTGAGGTCCGTTGTAAAATATCGAAAATTGTGACTGCTAGAGCGATTTTTAAATTTTCACTTCAAGTGGACTCCTACAGGCTCCAATTGTGAATCTAAAACATCCAGGAACCCACTCAAAAAAATCATGGAAGTAGGTTCAGTCGTCTAGACACTGTTTAACTTCGGATTTCAGGTAAACCTTCGCTTCTGATTGTCGGATTTCGCTTATTTTATATAATACCTACCTCGGTTTATTTTAGTAGGATATACCGAAGTTTCGTTGTGAAACATCACTTAGAGCAATAGTTTTAGGGGGTCCATTTGTGAATGTAAACCATCCAGGGATCCATTTAAATACACAAAAAAATAAAATCTCTACAGTCGTTTAGGAGAAGTTGAATGACATTCATACCTACAGAAGAATTACATGTACTCTGTATAGAGATAGAAAAGTAAATAAATTAGAAATAAATTAAATATGTTTGCAATGAATAAAATAGACAATAAATAACGAATAGAAGGAACACTTAAAATAGAATGACGATAGGAGATTATCGAAAATAATTCTATCATATAAACCAAGAGGAATACAAGATCCTGGACGACCAAGACAGAGATAGAATGAAGCCAAAACAGGCCTCTGGCGTAAAACATGAAAGGAACAAGAATATATATATATATATATATTTTTAGTCCACCGCTGTGGTCTCGAGGTAGCGTGCTGACTTGTCATGCAGCAGGCCCGGATTCAATTCCCAGTGGGGACAGACTTCAGGGTGTGGTTCTTCTCGGGGTTTTTCCTCACCTGTAAGACAAATGTCAGGAAGCTTAGTGCCCAACGTTCTCCGAAAATCATCCGGCCATCATCATCACCCTTATCATTATCATCATCCCTCAGCGGTGTGCAAAGCAACGGGAAGCTACCATACCTATAATTCCCTAGTAAAGCTGCAAAGCATAGCATGCAAATGCTATGATTGCAGTGAAAGACCTGCCCTCAGGCAGAATTACTATGGATGGATATACATTATTAACAATCGCAATTTCAAAATAAGGTACCACATTAGTAATAAAAATATTAGAAAAAGATAGAGAATAAATTAAGTAAAGCATTCTTTTGTTTCCGAAAGTATCAGTGTTTTTAAAGACAAATTACAAAACCAGAAAGAAACTCATTTTCACTTGCAACCTTGCTCGTGTTTTAAGCTTGAAACATTCTTCATGTGCAGCTCTAACTAGCGCTATCTACAGAAAACTTCACAAACTAAAACAGACACGTCTATCACAAAACCCAGATAAAAACTTTTACTTACTCATTTAAAAAAAAAAAACAAAAGAGGACAGGTCTCTGTTTTAGCAAATGTTGAAACGTTAAGTTTGAAAGAACTGGAGAGAATACCTTTGGAACAATTCCAAATTCACTTTTTCTTTCCCATTCAACTTGCTCTTGTTTCATATAGGTGGGCGTTTTTTTGTTGGTGTGTTGTTAGCCCTGTGAACCTTGGCCTGGCAGAGATGCTGAATAATGAATTGTGACATGGACCCTCCATCAATATTCAAGGAACGTTTTCCCATATCGCAACTCCCTCCCTCTAACTCCGCCAGTATCTTCTAGAATAGCGAGAAAATTACACTATGTATATTCATGCATCAGACAGCCATTACCTCTAAAAGTAATAGGCAATGAATAATAATAATAATAATAATAATAATAATAATAATAATAATAATAATAATAATTCAATTGAATTCAATTGAATTATTATTATTATTATTATTATTATTATTATTATTATTATTATTATTATTATTATTTATTATTATTATTATTATTCATTCCCTATTACTTTTAAAGGACGCAGGAATGTTGGTAGACCGAAAAAGAGATGGATCCAACTTTAGAATCTATGACACCGGAACAAGCCACATGGGCTTAATCCGTGATTGTTGTTGATGATGATAATTTATTCATTCATTCATTTTGAGAATTTTCCTGATCATTGAGCGTTTTCTCCAACCAATCTTAGTAATTTACATGAATTAAAATAAATAAATATAAACGACTACGAACTTATAGACTATCAGTTTGCAATAAACATTCACAAATTTCCCTTAATTAAGTTCTCCATCGTTCTCTCTCCTCTGTTTCTTCATCTGTTTCACACCAAATTTCCTCATTGAATTTTGAATGTTGTTCTTCCAGGTTGTTCTTGGTATTCCTTTTCTGTCCCTTCTTTCAATTTTCCATGCATAGACGGCCTTAGGTAGTCTTTCCATCCTTCATTATTCTTACGTGTCCATACCATTTTAGCCTCCTGTGTTCAATCTCATCCATTATATTTCTTTCTACATCTATCCATCTTCTAATTTCTGTATTTATAATTTTTCCAGTCGAGATTTTCTGGCAGCTCTTCTCCAAAAATCCATTTCTACTGAAGTCATTCTGTTGACATGTTGTTGTGTCATTGTCCAAACTTCCGATCCCTGTAACATTATACTTTTTAGTATGGGTTTATAAATTAGTTGTTTTGTTGTGTTAACGATGTTTTTACTCCATCTTTCTCTATAATTGTTCCCAAATAACAGAAACTATCGCTCTTCTTTATCTTCACCCCATCAATATATAATTCATCTGGGTCATTTGTTAAATACTCTGTTTTGATTTTCTTGATTTTCAAACCCCTTTTCTGATATGTTGTTGACAACTGATTGCACATATAATTTGCATATTTTCCATCCTGGTTTATAATTATCTGATCGTCGGCAAAAAGTGATGTGTAGATACTTCCTTTCTGTTAATTGTAGTCCCATTTTTTCACACTTACGTGACCATTCAACTAAACAAGTGCATATATATGTATATATATTATATATATATATATATATATATATTATATATATTTAAACGGTGTTGATGACATCGGGCCTCCTTGTAACAATCCTTTACTAGTTCCAAAAAGTTCTGATAACTGATACCCCATTTTAATTTGACATTTATTGTTCTTATATATTTCTTGTATTACTTGAATTAGGGATTCATCATCAATGTTTGCTACATGTAATAATGCTTTCTATAATTTTGCTCTCGGTACACTGCCATATGCTTTTTCTAAATCTATAAAAAACAATCCAATATTTTTTTTTTATTTATTTTCACATTTCTCAACGATTTGTAGTATTACAAATGTATCATCTATACAAGGTCGACCTGGTGTAAAGCCATATTGCTTTTCTATTCCTCTGTAATATTTTTCTATTTTATGATGATCTTGTAGACGATTTCCGGGCTGTTGGCCGTTGTCTTGAGGCTTTTAGTTCCCCAACGTTTCGCCAGGGACTGCGTCCGGCATCCTCAAGAGTTGTCAGTCTCAAGACAACCCTTGAGGATGCCGGACGCAGTCTCTGGCGAAACGTTGGGGAACTACAAGCCTCAAGACCACGGCCAACAGCCCGGAAATCGTCTACAAGATCATCATAGTAACTCCGGCCGTGAAAGCCTAAGTCAATATATTTTTCTATTTTGTTCTTTTTTCACTTTTCCTAGGCATTCTATCATGAAATTCACAACACATATCCACGGTCATTTTCACAATTCCTTCTATCTCCTATCTTAAATATAGTTATGATAGGTCCTACTGTCATTTCTTCCGGTATTTTTTCTTATCTTAAAAATTTGAATCAATAGTTTTGTTACGAGTTTGATTAAAGTTTAGCTCCATTTTTCAATATTTCTAAATGCATTCCTCCCGGTCCTGGTAATTTGTCATTCTTCCCTTCCATTGTGGCTTCTTCTGTTTCTTTCTCTTCCTTTGTTATTTCTGTTTGGATTCCATCGAATATATTTTCTGTTTTAATCTCCTTAAATTCTTCCCTATTTTCATTTAATAGTTCCTTAAAATATTCGAACCATTCACTCATATTTATAATGTTGATTTTCGTTTTATGTTGTGTTTCTTGTCTCAGTGATTTCAGTACCGACCATGCTTCCATTGATCTGCTGAAGCCTAGTTTACTATTAACATTTGAACATACCCTTTCCCATTCTTCATTCTTTGCCATTCTTATTTTTCGTATTACATTATGATTTTTCTCTCTATGATCTTCTTCTGTTTTTGTAGTAATATTTGTTTTCGTAGTAATCGATTTATTAAATGTTTCTTTCTGGTCTTTTATTGCTTCTTGTATGTCTTCTGACCACGACATTTTTTTCTTTCCATAATCATCCTTTATTCCAAGAACCTCTGTTGCAATTTTAATTGACGTAGTTTTTATATAATTGTATAATTCTTCTGTTTCCAGTTCCAGTGACTCCTCTCAATCCATTCTTTTTGTTAATAATGTTTTTATGTAATGGATCAGTTAAAAGTTCTGTATTTGTCTTTTTCTTCATATTTTATTGCTTCCTGTTGAGATTTTTTCTTTACTTGAAAGGTCACTATTCCTTTCCACGGCCTAAAGCATTTCATTTTCATATAAGCAATGATCCGTTCCGCAATGTGAACATCCGTAAGTTCTAGTATCTATTGTCTCAATGGTGCTTCCTTGGCGCATAATGATGTAGTCTATTATGGATTTTTTATTTTTGTATTTCTTCGCCATATATATTGGTGGATATCATTATGTTGAAACAAAGTATTGACTATTCTCAATAATAATAATAATAATAATAATAATAATAATAATAATAATAACAATTTATTTAAGCTGGCTTTCTTATTACAATTTAAAAATATTAGTAAAGTATATCTTAAACAACAGACTAGATAATCGGATGTGGTCTATAATAATAATAACAATAATAATAATATAATAATAATAATAATAATAATAATAATAATAATAATAATAATAATAATAATAATAATAATTTGCAAGTAGGCGATGGAAGCGAGAGGTTAAGTAACTTGGTGTTAAAGGTAGGCTTTATGTCCTATCTTGAATAGCACATTAAGACCGGTATTCAGAAACCAATCTTTACGCAAAGAGCGACTCCTTTCCCCTCTCTATGACGTAGAGAGTATTCATGAAACCGGTTTTATGAATCTTTATGCAAAGAGCGACATTCCTCTTCCCCCTCTCCATGACGTAGAGAATATTCATAAAACCGGTTTTATGAATAGTCTCTACGTCATAGAGAGGGGGGAAAGAGTCGCTCTTTTCGTAAAGATTCATAAAATCGGTTTTATGAATACGTCATAGAGAGGGGGAACGAATCGCTTTTTTCTTAAAGATTGGTTTCTGAATACCGGCCTAAGAGAATGTATTTTGTATGCGATCTTGGAGATGATGCCAGCATATTTCGCGGAGTATAAACAAATAAGGTAATTTATACAAATATCGAATATATATTTGCTACACATATTACAATTTATTTACTAGTACCATTAATATCTGTCAACAAGATGTCAATTATTAAAATGCTTCATCACGGCATTATTCAAATCTATCACACTCTTATTCTCCTGGGTGTTTATGTCTGTTATCTATAAAAAATGAGAACGAGTCTCTATTGTCATAAATAATAACAAAAATATATTTATTTTTGAATAAATTTTCAATGTTTACACATCTTTTCTGTGCCTAAAGTTTTATTCTCCTTTTCCATTCGTCTCTATCCATCTACTTTTTATCCTCCAGCCCTTATTTCTTGTATCCACTAGTTCCGAGGTCTTCTTTTCTTTCTTCTTCTTCCAGGTGGACACCATTCCAATGTTTACTGGATAAACAGTCTCACACTCCAGTAAATAATACATTTGAAGGATGCAATTTAATCATATTGGTTGAATTAGAAACCTCAATAAGAAAATTGAAATGCAGAAAATCACCTAGGCCTGATAACATAAATGCAGAACTTTTGAAATACGGAGGTTTGTTATTAAAATTAAGATTATTACACATCTTTAATATGTGTTGGATAAACAAAGAAATTCCCAAAACATGGCTCATTACAAATGTTAAATCAATTTTTAAGAAAGGAGATAGAAATAAAACAAGTAATTATACAGGAATCAGTATTTTGAACTCTGTATATAAAATATATGCAGGTATATTATTTAATACATTAAAACCAGTAGCAGATGCATTGCTGCTAGAAGAACAGAACGGTTTTAGACAAGAAAGGACCTGCTCTGACAATATATTCACTATGAGACAGATTATAGAAAAGAGACGAGAATTCAATTTACCCACATATTTAGCTTTCGTAGATTTTGAAAAAGCCTTTGATAAGGTGATAAGAAGAAAATTGTGGGAAATAATGAAGACAAGAGGGTATCCGGCTCAACTTATAGAAGGAATAAAAAGTCTTTGTAATGACACGAAAATTATCCTTAATTTAGATAATTATTCCAGAGAAGAAATTTTAATAAATCAAGGAGTTCGACAAGGATGTACATTATAACCTACATTGGTTAATATATATTTTGATGAGGTTATACGAAAATGGAAAAAATCAAGTCCCATATGAATACAAATTAATAAGAAAATGTATATGAATATTTTAATGTATGCAGACGATCTGGTAATTATACAGAAGTTAGAGGATGATTTAGAAAGAGCCATTTACAATTAGGACTCTATTATAATCTCAGAGTTTCAACTTCAAAAACTAAAATTGTGGCTTTTCAGGGCAAAGTACCAGTCAGAGCAAAAATGTAATCAATAATGAAATAATAGAACATATAGCACACTTTAACTATCTTGGTTCATATATAACATACAGCTACGATTGGGATATACACAATAAATTAAAGCGATATCAAATGATGTGTGTGGCACCATAAGTAGAACCCTCTGAAAGACTCGAAGAGAAACTCAGCTCAGGTTTTATAAAATTATGGCTGTTCCTGTTCTTTTATATGGATCTGAATCCTGGGTACTTACAAAAAAAGATATCTCACACATTCAAGCCACTGAAATGAAATTTTTAAGATCCGTGAAAGGATGTACACGCATGGATAGATTACACAATGAATCAATAAGAAATGAACAGGAGATATTTTCAATACTCGATAAACTAGACGAGCACAAATATCAATGAAAGAACATTTAGAGTGAATGGGCAATACAAGATTACCCAAAAAGATCAACGGCGTACAAACCACTTGGAAAAAACTTATTTGGGACGGCCAAGGAAACGATGGACTTGAGACCGGAACAGGTCGCATTGACATAATCCTGGAAAGGAAGGAGAAGATCTTTCATCTTACACCTGTCATACATGTCAATTTAATTTCTTGTATAATCTAATATTGCTATTAATATATTAACTAACTTACTTGCTCACTGGCTCTATCGATCCTGTAGGTTCATGGCTGCACGTACATAAGCTCTCCACAGTTACTCTCCTGAGTTAACGTTTTCCAATCATCTCCTGCATAATCTACTTCCCTCAAATCATGGTTAATGTTATTCTCTCACCTCATTCTTGGTCAACCAACTGGATGTTTTTCCTCTGGTTTTCCTACAAGAAGCTTCCAAGTACCTCTTTCATTCTCCATTCGTGTGCCACATGTCCTGCCCATCGCAGTCTACGAGACTTAACTGTTATCATATCTGGCTTCCTATAAAGATCATGGTATTTAATATAACAGTAATAATAATAATAATAATAATAATAATAATAATAATAATAATAATAACAATAATGTAAAAGTATTTGAAAAAATTCATGGGAAAAAATAAAAGATATACTAGTCAATCTCTACATTAGATTATTTTAGCATAAAATAATATTAGTTACGAACTAACAAAAATTGAATCAGAATGGATTGCAAATCATATGTTCACGTTTCAATAAAATATAATCAAATACCATAAACAATAGAAGATTATGCATATTTATAGAATGACAAAATAAAGTGATCAAGGCTTGAAGAATGATCAAATTACCTAAAGAAATAAATGGTAACGGATATATCCAAGATGAAAGAGAGTTTACGATCCTGACAAAATAATCTGATCGACAGAATTTGTGTGCATATGTGTATGAAACAAAACACAGCGATAGAGAGAAAACATTCAATGCTTATTTTCATTTAGCATATTTGCATAACTTTTTTAACAATGGACGAAAAAGAAGAACTTGGTAGTGATTTTTTAATCTTTCGTCAGAATTTTGTGTCGTCCAGCTTTTTTTAATAGGCGGTATTACATGAGGTTAGGTTTTAAGCTGCACATTGGGTTGTTTTAATACTGGAGAAGAATTAAAAGCAGTACTTGGATGGAAGCATTTAATACCGTTCCATTTTTTTGTAGGGCTTACTTACGATTTAATCCTCAATTCTATGTTTCCATTTCCATTCTCCGCAAGTCAATGAGCGAAAATATCAAGTTTCTACATTTTATTAACATTTAATCTAACATGGATTTTTGTCAAATGTTTCCACTCACTGAAGATGAATAACGGGAACAATTCACATATGAAAGCTAATGCATATAATATAATTGTAAAGTTGTATTATCGTCTTTTAGTATAATTTCTAGTTCATTCAGGATAAGATCAAAAAAATATTTATCACAGTTTGAGAGTAATGGTGATTGATTTCATTAAAATAAGCATTGTATTTTTATTTTTATGTCATTGAGCTTTTGCAAAAGAATTACGGAAGATACTACTGAAGAGCTTTGTATGGAGTGTAGCATTGTATGGTGTAGAGACGGAATGAGGAAAAGTGACTAGAACATTTTGAGATGTGGATATGGAGAAAGATGGAGCATATAAAATTAACAGACAAAAAAAAATAAAGATATGCTAGATAGAGTGGGTGAACGAAGAACAATGATGAAATAAATAAAGAAGAGGAAAATGAATTGGATTGGCCATAGGCTAAGAAGAAACTGCCTGATGACGGATTCCCTAGAATGAATGGTCAACGGAAAGAAGGTTCCATCCATAATAATTCTGCCCGAGGGCAGGTCTTTCACTATAATCATAGAATTTTAATACCATACTTCGCAGCTTTACTAGGGAATTATAGGTGTGGTAGCTTCCCGTTGCTTTCCACACACACGGTGAAGGATGATGATGATAATGGCCGGATGATTTTTCGGGATCAGTTAGGACCTAAGCTTCCTGGCATTTGTCTTACAGGTGAGGAAAAACCTCGAAAAAACCTGTCCCGACCGCTAATCGAACTCGGGCCCGCTGCGTGACAGGGCCTCACGCTACCTAGAGACCACAGCGGGGGACGAAAGAAGGTAGAGGCAGAAAAAGGCATCAGATGATAGACAATATTATAATAAATGGTTTGTATGCGGATACAAAAAGGAAGGCTGAGTTAAGGAAATATTGGAGAATGCTAAGTTTGCTGTGGAAGACTTGCTTGGGTAGAACACTATGAATGTATGTAATTAAGAAGTGGGTAACGGTTCCGCCAAAGCCAGGAGAGAAAAGCTGCAATGTCATACATACAACCTAGTGGCTTTGGTAAAAAAATAAGCTATATAAAAATTTAATTATTTTTGTCATAAAATTAAATGCAATATTCTATGCGGATTGTAGATCCTGTACCATGTAAATTGACTCCTATATAAATGTATGATTGAGGATTTCATTAAAAAATGGTTCATCTCCCAGTAACTAGTGTATTAATCGTGTTAATTTCAACTTCTTAATATGAATAGAGCTGTTAATAAAAATTATTCTTTTTTTATGCCCAATTACTTCATTTGGATGAGCATTATGTTATATTCCAAAACTCCTTACATTTGTTGGATTTTAAAATTAACTGAATAAAAATATTAATTTTACACTCAATTCTCTCATTTCTCTATCTGTCATTATATTTCCTCTCTCCTTAGTTTAATCATTTCCATTCATAAATACGTGCATAAGCTGTAAATACGGAAAATGCGTTACTTCACTGCAATAAAGTAGTATATTTGGTAGCACACAAACATATAAAGTTAGAGGTCTCGGGTTGAAATCCTATGCTTAGATATATACATATATATATATATATATATATGTGTTATTAGAGTACACCGCTGTGATCTCGAGGTAGCGTGATGCCTTGTCACGCAACGGCCCCGGGTTCGATCCCCAGTCGGGGCAGTTTTTCTGGATGAGGTTTTTATCGGGGTTTTTCCTCGCCTGTAATAGAAATGTCAGGAAAACGTTAAGGCTCAAACGGTCCCCGAAATCATATGGTCATCATTATCATCATCCCTATCATTGTCATCATCATCATTATCCTTCACCGGTGTGGAAAGCAACGGAAGCTAACACATACAATTCCCTAGTAAAGCTGCAAGCATAGCATGAATTTGCTATGATTGCAGTGAAGGATCTGCCCTCGGGCAGAACTACTATGCATGGATATATAGTAGTTCCTATCACCGCTCTTCGAGGGATGGGACTCTGGTTTTGCCAAATTCCTAACTTCATTCCAACTTTTCTCTTTTTGAATTTCTGTTGTTACAGTGCTGCGTCATGAAAATTTAGGTCTTCCTCTTTTTCTAGGTAATCCATGTGAATACTATTTCAGTGCTCTCTTTGACACACTCTCTCTAGTTCTTATGTGAGAATGCGTCCAACCCATTACCATTTGCTATATTTAATCCCCTACCAGACCTCGTTCTGTATTGTTAACCTCCACAATTCCTCTTTTAATAGCGTTTTGGCCACCAGATTTTCAAAATTAATCTCTGGCATCTGTGTATATATATATATATATATATATATATATATATATATATATATTATAATTTCCATATAATGTAATTGTGCCTTCCAAGTCTCACACCCATATAGAATAATCTTAATTCAGTTCTAGTTGAGATTTGTTTAGATGTCTGTTTGGGTGACAATTGTGAGATTATAGCTTTGAATTTTCTAATTCATGCCTTAATAACTTCCTCTGACTCTCCTTTTTTGATATAATGCTCATATATATATATATATATATAAAGTTATATTTATTTATTTTCTGAGTAAAAGTGAATATATGTAGTACAGTGTATGAAAGTAATTTTTTCACGTTTTTGTTTTTACATATTGTTTAAGATTTTGCGAAGTTACATAATACAATAAAAAAATAAACAGTAAAGGAAAGTAAATACTGATAATACGTTGGTTCATGGTAACATAATGTTCTTAATGTCATATAATCTATTTATTAATACGTGAAGAAAACAAAAATTGTATCCCTTTTTTAGCAAATTGCGCGCACGGAGTGTTATATTTGGCATAATTAACCGTTCATATAGAGGAGTGCAGAAAAATAAAATTTATGTATAATATGTGTTACAAATACATCAAATTAAACAAAATTAAATAGTCTCTAAGGAATTTATGTGTATTACTCATTTGTTTACGTTCATACTGAAAGTGCATTGTTGCAAAAAGAAAACTGTGCACCAGCAATGTGAAGTGACTTACTCTCGCGTATTTATTATAAGTGGTTTAAAAAAGTGAGTACATTTTATTATTTAAATTTAAATTAAACCATGTCTAATCTTGGTTTCAGTAATTTCATTACTTTTTTTATTTAGAAATGTGCACCTACTTCCATTATTTCTCGACACAAAACTTTGATGGGTCGGAGTGAGAGACAAAGAAGAAGGGATATATATTCTCCTACACAAAATAATAGGCCAAATGCAAATTTAAATGGTATAAATAGTATACACGTGTCAAACGGCGCGTTATTGGTATTTTAAATATGGCTTAGCCAAGCTATATACATATTTCCTATTGTTCATATTTTAAAAATCTAAAATTAATGCATAATGACGTATTTGAGACAAACTTAAAAATGTAATGAATTGTGCTCGAATTTCGACCGCTGGGCAACCACTAGTTTAAATAATTCAACGATCTTGATCTTTGGTTTATTTTCGTCCACATTTTCGTCACCTGTTATTAAGCCGGCCGTGAAATTATTACACAATTCATAAATATTTAACATTAGGATTGTAGCGCTGTGCATCTGAAGGTCAATGTGGAATTTCCCTAATAATATTATGATGATCACTTTTTATATTAAAGAAAGAAGTGAAGCGTTGAGAGTTATTAACAAGTTGAGTAACCCCATGGCGCATGAAATATGTGATAAACTAGAGGGTGTAATCGCTCTTGTGCTATCATTTGTAAAGGATTACATGATCTGACTTATGGCGGACATCATTTATCATGGTGTTCGGTACACAATGAAAATGTACCAAGTGCTAGATTGATATTTTACATTTAAATCTCGTGTAATACACTGTCCCAGGTTATATCAACCTGCACCATTGTGACGTACACTGCAAACTGTTATTAATGCGCTCAACAATTGTTTACGTAATAATATAGTATACGTTGCTCATTTGTTAATTAACAACAATGTGTTACTTACTAATTTATTGTTACCTTTTTCAATCCCTATTGCAGTAGTAAACATTATTAATATCTTTAAAGGCCCTTTAGTCGGATAAGTTAGTGAATAAACCGAATAAAAGGCTTTCCAATTATAGTATATATGTTATTATCCCTAAAGAGAAACAAAGATACATTTTAAAAAAACTTAATTTCCTAACAATACAGTGTTACATGATGAAAGTTAAAAATTAAATTGTACCTGTTGGTAGGTGCCGTCGTCCTCAACTTTGTTAAAATATTGTATATGAAATTAACTGGAGCGCTTTCGGAAGTTATCTTCCATCTTCTGCAGATTGAGTTTCCGCTGCTTGTTGTTCTCGTGTACGGTTCCTAACAATACAGTGTTATATGATGAAAGTTAAAAATTAAATTGTACCTGTTGGTAGGTGCCGTCGTCCTCAACTTTGTTAAAATATTGTATATGAAATTAACTGGAGCGCTTTCGAAGTTATCTTCCATCTTCTGCAGATTGAGTTTCCGCTGCTTGTTGTTCTCGTGTACGGTGATGTATACTCCAACTGTTTGTAACAGCTGCTACAAACAGTTGGAGTATACATCACCGTACACAACAACAAGTAGCGGAAACTCAACCTGCAGAAGATGGAAGATAACTTCCGAAAGCGCTCCAGTTAATTTCATATACAATATTTTAACAAAGTTAAGGACGACGGCACCTACCAACAGGTACAGTTTAATTTTTAACTCTCATCATATGACATCACCTCAACGGAATTTGATATGAATTTTACTAGTATTAATACAGTGTTACTATACATGATCTTTCCATTTACAAACTTAAATGACTATTGTTAGGGGACAGTTAGAAACATATCATTTATAGTAACACTGTATGTTAATAATCCCAGTCAGGTTGATTTTTTAAATCATCACAACCTACCATTCAATAAAATAAGCTAATTATTTTATAATAAAGTAAATACTTAAAAATAACTAGTGTAATTCTTGATATTACTAAAAAGTAAATCTTGGATAAAGAAAGAAACCTTCTAGAGCTTGACTATATTTATTTTTTTGGTAACCCATGATGGCTGACATTATTTATGAAAGTTATCATAAAATAATAATAATAATAATAATAATAATAATAATAATAATAATAATAACAACAACAATAAACATACATACATACATTGTGTTCTGGCCAAGAGCAGGTCTTTCACTGCAAATTCAGCATTCTCCACTCTTTCCTTATCTCAGCTTTCTTTATTGTATCCGCATACAACCATCTATTTTAATGTTGTCTATCATCTAATGTCTTTTTCTGCCTCTAACTTTCTTTCCGTTGACCATTCCTTCCAGGGCATCCGTCAGCAGGCAGTTTCTTCTTAGCCAGTGTCCAATCAAATTTATTTTCCTCTTCTTTATGAGTTCCAGCATTGTTCTTCCTTCGCCCACTTTGTCTGGCACATATTTATTTTCTATTTTATTTTTAATAATAATAATAATAATAATAATAATAATAATAATAATAATGTTAAAACGGCAAGTAAACAAAATTCGACGTACGACAGCTCCAAATAATTAAGTAGAATGAAATAGCTGCTATCGATGTCTGACATTTTTATTAATATAAACTTCCCTCATTAGAGGTTTGCTACAAGGACAAACTGATACGGGCAATATGTTTTTCACTTAATGAAATTAATTGTGTATATATGAATACAGCTACATATAGCTACAGTACATGTTGCCTATTTTCTGTGATATATAATTATATATATATATTTTTTACTTTTTTCTAGAAATATAATATTTTAGATATTGGTGACAAATATCAATACATGAACATTGTATGAACCTTCCAAGAGGTTATTTATCAAATTTACTCCAAATGCTTCATGGGTTTCTAAAGACAACCATTTATAAACATATGATACCACTCTTAAATCCATGATTGTGGTTTTAATAATTAAAATAATTAAATTATATTATATAATTAAATTATAAATTAAAAAAACTTAATTCGCCGTTACTAAAGTTGATAATCATTGTTAGAAGCGTATGAAGGCAAATATGAAGAGGCATTTAATATTTAAGTATATTTCCCTCTAAATATAAACTTAACATAAAATAATAACATTTAACATTACAGATGGTGATGAGATGTAAGCAAACAAAATATATTGGTATTACTTTCTAGAAAAAAATATTGTCTTCTATAAACATAAGCGTCCAACGCTCTCTGATCTCGAGGTAGCTTGCTGCCTTGTCACGTAGCGGGCCCGGGTTCGATTCCCGGTCGGGACAGGCACCTAGGTGAGGTTTTTTTCGGAGTTTTTCCTCGCCTGTAAGACAAATGTCAGGAAGCTTAGGGACAACGGTCCCCAAAAATCATGCGGTTTTCATCATCACCTTATTATTATCATCATCATCATCCTTCACCTATGTGGAAAGGGAAGCTACCACACCTATAATTCCCTAGTAAAGCTGCAAAGCATTGATAATGCTATGATTGCAGTGAAAGACCTGCCCTCGGGCAGAATTACTATGGATGGATAAACATAAGCATGAAATTATAACAGTAATAATAATATTTTGGAGGAATAAAAACGAAGATTCAAAACGCAGAAAAAACTCAATAATGGAGAAATGATTTTAGGAATTGGTTTCAATCAAATGCCTACTTAACTTAAAGGGGCCTAAGCTTATTATTATATCCTTGTTAATGAGGAATATACATAATTTTAATATAACCTGTTTTTAACTATTGTAACTAATAAGAAAGCTTATTATTAGGAATTTCTTCTTATTGTATGCATTAACACGGTTAAATATGAGAGAGTCATCGCATCATAAGAAAAATTAAAACAAATCATAAATGCGGAAGTTCTGAACCTTTAATGTTCTTTTATATATTTAAGACTCGTGTATCAGTTGGTTCAATTGATATTAAAATGTAATGTTATATAACTATTAAATAAACACCCAAAATATAGAACATTTCTTCAACGACGGTCAGGAGAGAGGGAAAAAATTGCTTCCTCAACCACTTTCAACATCACTATGGCTTTTAAGGCTTTATATTGATTTTCAAAAGGTGGACAATGCAATAAAATGGAAAGAAGAATCTTTTTCCATGTCTGGAGTAACCTTGGAACTACTTTTTAAAACATTTAATTCAGTGGCTACGAATTGAAATTTTATCATGGATTTAGGGATATTACAAAAATAGGCATCTTTACCCTTATCCTATAAAAGAGAACTTTCGTTTTTAAAATTGAAATTTACCCTCGAATTACAGCAATGGGAATTTTAGAAATATATACATAATCCAAATCTAAGGATTTCCAAAATTGAGCTACGAATCCTGGTATTTTACCTCTTGCCCCGATCATCAACCCTGTGAGGATTATACTATCTAATTGGTATTGATCATAAGTAATGTCACGAGTGATTTCCAAATTATCGATACATTGGAAATCAAAGAGTGGCATTTTTAGCACTATGTAACGAATAAAATTAAGCTGTTTGCTCACAAATCATTATCTAGGTATAGTTATTTAAAATATATATATATATATATATATATATATATGTAATGTAAACGGCGATGCTTGAAAACAAATGAGAAACGTTATGTTTCATTTGTTCATCAATGCAACCTGATCATATTTTTGCCAAATAGATTCGGAATATTGTAAGACTACACGCTAGTGGAGAAAAAATGAAACACATTACAGGTTATTAATTAATTGCTGATGTAATATGATGTAAATACGTCAATTATATTTTTCTGCAACGTTAATTCCTGGGAAATAATACGTTTAAAAAAGTGGAAACAGTGTTTTTTTGCGGTATAATCAAATGTTACGAATATGTTTCTATTATATCTCGCAAGCAGAATCTGGTTAGATTCGTGCACTATATATACAATCTGGGAGCCACTTGATAAAATGAAAGCGATTAAATGAAAGTGATAAAATCGAGGTGAAAAACGACTGTGATTGGTTGTAAATCAAAATTCATTGAAATGTGATTGTCATTAACTGCCATTTGGGGCGTGAGTTAAATAGTCATTACAATAATGAACTATTGTCTTATATATAAATGGCTTTCTTTTGAGGCCAACTTGTTCTATCTGGCCACTATGAAACTCAAAACGAATTGTGATATCTAAGATCATGACAATTTTTGGAAATGATCTAAATGCAATAATATCTATTCGTTTATTACTACCATTAGTGAACACTCCATAAACAATGAATCTAGTATCTCGTAAAGACTAGTGCGATCATGTTCCAAATATCGTGGTACCAATTGTTTCTCGGTGATTTTACAAAATGACAAGCCACCAGGACGTGTGTAACAGTTTGATGCTCTCTGTGGCAACCCCTACAGAGGATGTAAAAAATCATGTCGCGCGATGCTAATAGAAACATAAACAGCTGTAAGTCTGTAGATCGAAAGTTTAAGTATTTATATCAACACAGTAACAAACTTTTTAACAACACATTTTTTAGGGGAATTAAACACAATCGGTACAACTATTAACACATTAATATAGATAGGGTTCAACCGCTGTGGTCTCGGATTAATGTCGTTGTCTGTTACGCGTCATCTGGCCCATAGTTCGCTACTCGGTCGGGAGCAGTTTCCTATGTGCGGTTTTTTTTTGGATTTTTCTCGCTTATGAGACAAATGTTGGGAATCGTTTAGAGCCCTGAAAGTTCCTCAAATGATCTGTTCATCATAATCAAACATAACATATTCGCCTGGTCCTGGTATGAATGAATATGCCTTGTCTTAAATGTTCAAGTTTCTTCTTCAGAGGGTGACCCGCCTATTGATCTGATCCAAGGAGGTATTGTGTGATTTAAAGTTACAAATTCTCTTCGCTTCCGAACGGTCTTGTCCCTGTAAGACCCCGTTGGCTTCGGGCTTGTAATAGAACATAATAAATGAGAGATTATACTAGAGAATGAGGGAGAGAGCATATGAAGGGTGCAGGGAAAGAACCAGGTAAGTACTTTTGTCTAAACGGAGTTTGAGGTGTCATTAGATTCTCCGTGTAAAGTAATATCACTTAGAAGTGTGGAACAGTTAAAGATACAGTTCAGTCATAGGTTTATTTATAATAGCTTTATTTTACCTTAAGGCCTTGCATAAAACTCAACCAGGATAGAAACAAAAAATACAACAATTATTCTTATATCTAAATTACAATAAAAAACATTATTATATGGTATACCTTCTTCGTCTTCCCTCACTTCCTGGTTTAGGGTTTAGTTGCCTGTTCCGTCTTCAGTAATAGATCTAAGACCATCTCTTCCGAGGACGTCCGACATCTCTTCTTCCTCTCGGAAAATTATGTAAGATTATATTTGGTAATCTAATTTCTTCCATTCTAACTACATGTTCTTTCCACTGAATCTTGTTACAAAAGGACAGGGACTGCCATTTTTTATAAAATTTAAATTTTTATATGGTATATCTACAATATAATTATTGTTTACAATATATTTTGATTTAATCTAGATTGACCGAATGAAATACTGAAATGTACAAGATAGAAAAATGACAAGAAATTCTAGTAATGACATAGAATAAATTTAGTTCTCGACAAAAATTAACTATTTTACAACAAATACTTGTATAAGCGTGACATAAAAGTGTCAGTTTTGGTGGCAACCCCTGATATCTTGAGGGTGGGAATTCCAGAAACGAGCAGGGGCTACTGTAAAAGAAGTAGAATAAGAGGAAGTGCTGTGGAGAGGAATTGTTAGCAGTCTGTTATCTTGTGACCAGTGTCAATATTGTGGTATGAAAATAACTTTTCAAATTGTGCTCAGGTAACTAGGAGTGTAGCAATTCAGAAGCTTGAAAAGAAGTGAAAATATATAATATAAACGAGATAATACACAAAAATAAACGTAATTGGTTTCAACATATACAAAGAATGCCAAATAATCGTTTATCAAAACAGCTGCTTCATTATAGGCCTCTAGGCCGAAGAAATGTAGGAAGACCAAAACGTCGTTGGAAAGACGACCTGCACCTGCAGCATATAGTGCACCGGGGAGCGGAACGGGCCAACAGGCCCATACCTTGAAGATGATGATGATGATGATGATGATGAAAAGAAGTGAAAGAAAGTGCAATTTACGTCTGTCACTAAGATGCTGCCAGGAGGGTTTATTGAAATGTTCGAAAATGCATTAATAACGATGGATATTGAAAATGAATCGAACGAAAACATTACAAACACTCTGCAGTCTTTGCGATAAGTCATAATTCAGGTTATTACGTATAAAGTCACAATAATCGAAGTGTGGCAACACAAGATTCTACTCAAGGGGTTTGTATTTACCTCCAAAGCTTAGCATACAGATAACGAAGTGTGGATATTGTTCAACTATACCTTATCCGCTCTTAGACTGTTCCTAACATAAACAAGCGCCAATTGTATTTCTCCGCCATTCGCGTCACAATTACTGTCACATTGACAGGGAGCACGTCTGAAGTATATAAGACATGTGATCGTTGAATGTGGTGGATTACAAGTAATCTGCTGATATATTTCACTGAACTTGTGATATACATTTAAATAACTGTTTTTTGACCACTATTCAAACATTTACGAGACTTGTGTTTTAAAAATTTTGGTGGCGACACAGCAACAGAGGACTCAACAACTTAACCCATTTTGTTGCATCGAATCGACTAAAGCTTGACTCAAACTATCAAAAATCATCCATATGTAATAAATTATTATAAGTTGATAGGTGATTATAATATATTTTAGAATATTTTCTATACCCTGAATAGTACATATTATTTGCATTCACGAAGAATAAAAGGTATGTTCAGGGGACATATTTTTAATTTAATGAAGGTAATTACTTTTTTCGCGTACTTATTGCTTCTACATTGTATGTCGGTGTTCATAACCAATGAAAAACGAGCAGGTCACATGATTTTGTTTTGATGAGATCACTTTAAGAGCGGATAGCCTTTAAAAGTACGTATTCTAGGTTTCAAGGAAAACGTGATTTACTCGGTTTCTTCCCTGCACCTTCATATATAGATCTTGGATTTTTAACCTTATTAAAAAATATATAGATTAAAATTAGGCTGAGAGGGGTTGTTAAAAATCACAACGCTTGTTAAACATGACTCATCATTCAGGATTCGATGATTAAGCTAACGTTACATGACGTAATAAACGATCGTTATTGAATCTCATGTAACAAAAACCATATTGTTGTTATCGCTGATAACATGCATTGCTACGGTGAGTTAAAGGGCCTCGTCAATTCGTTCAGGATAGAATTACATACAGAACAAACACACTACAATATAAGCTGTGTAGTCTCTAAGCAATCACAGTTGAATTTAATTCATTGACTCGGATCAAATTACTCTGTACACGCGTACCAATTCCTTTTTTCCTAACGTCATTAAAACCAGGTGATTTTAGTAGCTTAATTAGAAACAGAATCCAATTTTTTTTCTATACCTAACGGCGGTTCCATTATTTTAACGGAATGAAACAATGAAAGTTTTATGTGGTAATGAACCAAGTGGAGGGGAAAACATTGTTTTATTTTGATGCAAACGAATTAATTAATTATAACAGAACAATGAGTTTTAAATGAAATTAGATTTACACTAAAATAATGTAATATTATTTTACTGATATTTAAAACAGGTGACAATTTATGCCAAACTTAGGTTAATAATTTTAATCGTTCAACAAAAGGTATTGAAAATAGGATCTTAGACTGAATATTCGGTCCAATATGATGAGAATGGGAAAATGAGCAAGCTAGATAAAGGGGACCTCCATATTTTAAATTGTCCTAATACTGACAGGATTTATTAAGTCTAGGAGATTTAGTCGGCAGATCATGAAGATCGAATGTGTCACAGTAGAAATTCTGACAAACGTTACTGGATAAAATGCTTAAGGAAGGTTTAATCTACGTGGGAAGATAATATTCGGATGGAACTTATGAATTGGAGGGATTGGGACCAATGAAAAACCTTAGTTGAACCTGGAGATAATTACGTTTTGATATGTTTAGGACTACTGTTATTATAGCTTATTATTATTATTATATTATAATGTTGTGTGATTCCGGGTTCTGTGGCCGTGGTCCATAGTTGGTGTTGATACCAGACGTTTCGCCCTCAACTGCGGAGGGCATCTTCAGTGGCGAGTGCTTCTAGGCGTGTGTTTCCTGGTCGGAAGATCTACTTAGAGTGAGCTCTGCTGACGTTGTGGACGTTGTATTGATACTAGTGGTGGGAGCAGGGTGAGTGAGCGTGGCTCTTGCTGATTGGCTAATGGTCGTCTCCTTGTTGTCCCTAGTGTTGATGCATTTATTTTCTAGTGTATGGTACCAGGCCTTAGGCAATTTGATACCTTCCCTTTTCTGTTAATATTTTCTTTATGCTTGTATATTTCTATAGCCTCTCGGTATAATCTAGGGAAATAGTAGGAAGTTGTGGCTAAAACTTGTGTATCATCGAATAGAATCTGGTGTCCATTCATAATGGCATGTTCTGCTACAGCCGATTTATCCATTTCTCCTTGTCTGCAGTTTCTTTTATGTTCAGATAAACGGGTGGCTATACTTCTTTTCGTGGTCCCTATGTATGGTTTACCACACGAACAAGGAAGTCGATATACGCCGCAAGTGGAGAGAGGTGGCCGAGGATCCTTAGCTGAGCGAAGGCAGTCTTCTATTTTTCTTGTAGGTCTGTAAACTGTTTTTATGTTGTATTTTCGTAGGAGTGACACAGATCGTATCGGAAAACTCCTACGAAATACAACATAAAAACAGTTTACAGACCTACAAGAAAAATAGAAGACTGCCTTCGCTCAGCTAAGGATCCTCGGCCACCTCTCTCCACTTGCGGCGTATATCGACTTCCTTGTTCGTGTGGTAAACCATACATAGGGACCACGAAAAGAAGTATAGCCACCCGTTTATCTGAACATAAAAGAAACTGCAGACAAGGAGAAATGGATAAATCGGCTGTAGCAGAACATGCCATTATGAATGGACACCAGATTCTATTCGATGATACACAAGTTTTAGCCACAACTTCCTACTATTTCCCTAGATTATACCGAGAGGCTATAGAAATATACAAGCATAAAGAAAATATTAACAGAAAAGAGGAAGGTATCAAATTGCCTAAGGCCTGGTACCATACACTAGAAAATAAATGCATCAACACTAGGGACAACAAGGAGACGACCATTAGCCCAATCAGCAAGACCACGCTCACTCACCCTGCTCCCACCACTAGTATCAATACAACGTCCACAACGTCAGCAGAGCTCACTCTAAGTAGATCTTCCGACCAGGAAACACGCCTAGAAGCACTCGCCACTGAAGATGCCCTCCGCAGTTGAGGGCGAAACGTCTGGTATCAACACCAATATGGACCACGGCCACAGAACCCGAATCACACAACATTATGATTACCGGCCGTGAAAGCCTGCATTCAACTATTATTATTATATTATTATTTATTATTATTATCATTATCATTATTATTATTATTATTATTATTATTATTTATTGAAGTACCGCTGTGGTCTCGAGATAGCGTGCTGCCTTGTCCCGCAGCGGGCCCGGATTCGATTCCCGGTCGGGACAGGCTCCTGGGTGAGGATTTTTTCGGAGTTTTTTCTCGCCTGTAGACAAATGTCAGGAAGCTTAGGGCCCAACGCCCCCCGAAAATCATCTGGCCATCATCACCATCCCTATCATTATCATCATTAGCATCCTTCACGGTGTGGAAAGCAACGGGAAGCTACCACACCTACAATTCCCTAGTATATCTGTAAAGCACAGCATAAAAATGCTTTGATTGCATTGAAAGTCCTGCCCTCGGACAGAATTACTATGGATGGATTGTGGTCAGAGGGTAACATATTTGCCTCTCACATAGAAAACCGGGTTCGATTTCCGGCCGGGACAAGCTTTCTGGGTGAGAATTTTCAAGGTTTGTCCTCGTCCTTAAGACAAATAGCGAAAAATGTTATCGCGCAAATAGTCCTGTACGCAATTTGGCTACCAAAATCATCCTGTGATATTCATCCTATTTAGTATGAATATCTAAGTAAATTGTGTCCTGTCTTAAATGTCTGTGTTGTTTCGAAGGTGGCCCTAGCACTGAGCAGCAGATCATTTGGGCGACCATTAACACCCTTGTGTGGTCAAAAAAGTACATACGTGATATAGTGTTACATATTCTGACAGGTCGTGTCTCTGTAAAATCCGGAACGTTTGATGCATGTAAATGTACCTACAAAGGAAAGATTAAGCTGAAGACAAAAGAGACATTATTATTATTATTATTATTATTATTATTATTATTATTATTATTGAGGTGGAAGAATTACATTAACCATGATTTGAGGAAAGTGAATTTATGCAGGGAATGATTGGAAAACGTTGACTCAGAATAGGGATGTATGGAGAGCTCATGACTACCCGTCCATGAACCTAAAGATTTGATATTACCAGTGAGTTAGTTATTATTGATGTTGGCATCTTATATTACTCTACTTGCATAGTCGGGCTATGGAGACACCATTCCGTTGGTTTAAGTATTGCACCTTTCACCTACTTTTCGATAACTATCTTTAGCAGCAAGTTTTTCACAGAACTCACCGCTAGACCTGACTAAATAAGAAACAACAACACCCGATGACTCTAATTTTGGACACCGAAGTCTATATCCTATACTACACCATGAATAATCATGACAAAGCATGTAACTTTATAAAACACACTACTAGATCATTAAAAAGAAGACATCTTGGAATAATTACACATGGAACCTTTAGAAAACAATATATTTGATTATAAGTCAAAATGGATGCAACATGTTCATCGAATGGGAGATCACAGGATACCTAAACAAATGTTAAGCTATCAACCTACCAGAAGGAGAAGAAGGCCAGAGCGTCCACTTAAAAGACTTTTGGATGGTGTTTCTCTTGAGGCCGAAACAAATCAACAATTGGCCTAAATTTGTGAATGCACTATGATGATGGTGATGATGATGATGATGATGAAAATAGGCCTATACTTTCTTCTCTCATATAAAGTGCAGTACTTAATTTTAGCAAATACAATTTACTGTATTTACAGTATTTTATCTACTATTATAACAATCAGTGACGCTTTAGTTCGTAGTTACTAGGCACAAAACACGCTATCAAAGCATAAAATACAGGTTCAACAAAACGTAAAATACACTTTAATGAGATTTTGTATAACTACATAAATAACTTTCCTTAACCTTTCTGCAAGGTATTAATAGTTGCATTTTGGACTGATTTTAAATGTTTTCCTGATGAACGTAACCGCGAAAATCGCCTTCTCCTCTCATTTTTAGTTTAAATTCAAATATGAAACTAGTACCCATAATTGTAGTAAACAACTTTTCTTTTTTTTTTTCCAAAGCCTACATTTCTCCTTCTCTAAACATAACGTTTCAGCAATAAATACATTTCTTTAAATACACTAAATATAGAACATCTGGAAGTAGATAAAATGTTGTAGACCACTAACTAAACTAACTAACTCATTGGCAATATCAAACCTGTAGGTTCACGACAGCGCGGAGATAAGCTCTCCATACATCACTATCATCAGCTAATGTTTTCCAAATATTCTTTGTATAATCTACTTCCCTCAAATCATAGTTAATGTTATTCTCCCACCTCATTCTTCGTCTATCAACTAGGCGTTTTCCCTCTGGTTTTCCTACAAGAAGCTTCCATGCATATGTTTCATTCCCCATTCGTGCTATATGTCCTGCCCATCGCAGTCTACAAGACATGACTGTTCTTATTATATCAGGCTTCTTATAAAGACCAATGCAGTTCACTGTTATGTAGTATTCTTTATTCATCTCTTTTTGGTCCAAAATTGTTCCTATGAACTTTATTCTCATATACTCGTAATCTCCTTTCCTCCCTTAAAGCAAGAGTCATGATTCACATCCATATAATATAACTGGTGGAATAACAGTTTATATATTTTCAGTTTAACGTTTTTTGAAAGGAGTTGGAACGTCAGGAGTTTCTGTAATGCTTAATAGCACGCATTTTCAGAATTGAGCCTATGTTTAATTTCTTCCTTGTACCATCTCATTCCTACTTGTGATTATTGTTCCTAGGTATTTGAATTCAGCCACTTCCTCAAAATTTCCCTCAATCGTCATTAGCTGTCAATTTCCATTATATATTGTATTTCTACGTGTGACGATATATTTAGTTTTATTAATATTTACTTCTGGTCCTAATTTCTTGGTGTTACTCAATAGTGTGTGCGTGTTGTTCTTTAGTATCTCCTCGCTATCGCCCATTAGTACCACATCATCAGCATAAACTAACAGCTTATTAATACCATTGAATTGTAGGCATTCTTCATCCTTGGAAGATTTGATGGTGTGCTCTAGTACAAATTAAATAGCAGAGCAGGTAGTGCATATCCTTCCTTTAACCCATTGTGAATTTCAAAAGTATCTGAAAACTGTTTTGCCTACATGCACCCTACTCTTCGTGCCATATATACACATTCGAATAAGTCCAACTAACTCTTTAGGAATTCCGAACTCTAGCATGATACTACATAACTCTCCCTCTTAATTAAATCGTATGCCTTTTTTAAGTATACGTATAGTTGATGTACAGTACCATTATATTCCCATTTCTTTTCTAATCTGGCTAAAAATCTGATCTGTTGTAGACCTGTTTCTTCTAAATCCTCAATGATGATCTCCTATAATGTCATCATATAGGGAGTAAGTCTGCTTACTGATATATTTGTTAGAATTGTGTACGAAGTTGAAAGTAATTAGATTCTCGTATAGTTGTTCCAATCAGTTTTATCTCCTTTCTTATAATCTATCCCTCCCATTCATCTGAAAGAGCTTCTTTTTTCCAAATAATTCTGAGCAACCGGCGTATCTTGTCCGTCAATATTTCTCCCCCTGATTTTATCAGTTCTACCGTTTCAATCTCTAAGACATTGGTTCTGCGAATAGCATTTATGTTGTCTATAAGTCATCCTCTTCAATATCCTGTTCTGTATGTACACTTAATAGCTGATTAAAGTAATTTTCCATCTATTTAATATATCCCTGGAATCTGCAATCATATCCCCATTTTTATTCCGAATTATGTTTGTTCCGTCTTGAAACCCTTCCTTCTCTATCCTAATTCCCTGATAAAATTCTCTAATGTTCCTATTTTTTGCATTCATTTCAACATCATCTTCTGTCTCTCTTCTGTCCCTCTTCTTACTCCTTGGTAACCTAGTGGTTTCCCATCTAATACTACCCAACTGCTCTAAATTTGCCTCATTTGGCTCGTGTAACCATTTCATTTTTGCTAGCTTTCTTTTCTTTTCTTTGTTTTGTATACGACACGTTACAAAATTAGGTAGTAACTCGCTCCACTCCCTTCATTCGTGTTCTAACTTGTAACTAGTCATATACGTACCTATTAATAATTATCATCTGCTCGTGGATGTCACACTCTCACATATTGTATGATAGCGGTTAAATTAAATAACACTGAACTCCAAACAAAGCGCATAGAAGATAAAAACAAGAAAATATTTTTACAACTTTCATTTATTTTATAAAGTTAGAAATATTCGGTTGTTTTCCCTTGTTTTCCGTATATAACTCCTGTTTAATGAAACAGCAGAACGGAGTTATTTTAAAACAAATCCATTGTTATTCTAGAGTTACTATTTACGATTATAATTACGACATCGGTAGCTGGTGACGCGTTTATTGCAGTGAATAAAGTATTTGCTCTATAAATAGAGATTGGGAGCAGGTAGGTGTTTTTTATCGCGGTGTTTATCTGAATTTACAACATTCTCTTCACTCCACAACTAAATTACGTTCAGCAAAGCCATCGGAATTACAATCGTCCTTACGCCAATTTAAAACAGTTCTATTGAGAAAAAAGTTCATATTAGAGCAGACATACATAACAGTGTCTCTTGTCATCCCATCTTTTCTGAAAAATGTTAGTCTCTTATTATACATACATTATATGGATGCAAAACTGGTCCCTTGATTTAAGAAAGGAAAAAACTATAAGACTATTTGAGAATAGAGTGCTTAAGAAAAAGTTTAGTCCAAAGAGAAACGTATAGACAAGTTAATGGAGAAAACTACATAACTGTGTACTACATGATATTTATGGAGTAACAGACATAAGAAGAACAGATTAATATCGTAGACTATAATTGATACTGATAAAAAAAGCTGTTTGAATGTATTAAAACTTACGCATGCGCATTCCATTGTATCTCGAATTGTATAATATTCCACTCTCTCATTCTAGCTTTGAGGGCTGTACCAGTATCTCTAATATAATTCTTCTTCTTATTATTATTCTTTATTTGTAGGATTTCCATCTTGTTTATTTCCCAAATCACTCCACGGAGGAAGACGTATTGGATGTGCATCCACTCTCTATCCATCTCTTGACTGGTCTTCCTCTTGCTCTTTTCCCGTCCATTGGTCTATCTTCTTTAGCTCTATTTGTAAGTATGTTGTCTTCCATTATTTCTTTCTATATGATATTTTCAATATTTTCGTCTGTCTATAATATATTGAATTTGACATTTGTCTCTAATTTCTGTATTGTGTATTCTATCAAATAACATATTCCCGTGAATAGTTATTAAAATCTTTGTGACATGTGATTATTATTTGTTTAGTTTTGTTGTACCAGTCGTAGTTTCTGCGCCATATACGATTTGTCGAACTATCGTTTTTGTGTAGGCGGATTTTGCTTTCTGTTGACATGTTTGTTGCGCCAAAATAAACTTTTTTCATATATCCTGATATTTGTGCTACTTTATCACCTTATTTCTTTAATTCCTTTATTAGATCTAATTTGTATGAATATGTAATAAAGCAATTAAATTATAGTTAAGCCTTAAATTAGCAAAACAGTAATATATCGTATGTTATTTAAACGTGGCAGACCGCGGTGAAAATGAAATCACACATAACTGTAATTATTAGGTATATTGTGTAATTATATACGCATTTAAGTGATTTCTAGTCATTCGTTTTCTTCCCAAATGTCGCCGGTACCAGTACAGATTATCGTAGGTGTTTAATTAGTTCTTCTGTTTATTAATATATATTAATTAAACCAATTGATGTATCCTAAGGGTCATAAAACTTATAAGAATATAATTATTTTCTTTTCTTTGTTTTCAGGTAATAGCTGTTTTCTTACAACTACTATACTCTCTGGCCTGTAGCAGACGAATTGGCTTGTAAGTTTTACATTTCTTATCTTGTAAATAAAGGTGTTTTCTCTCATTATTAATTGAAATTAATGTAATTTGCATAATGACTTTCTGTACTTGCTCAAGAGAAAATTGTTACATGGCCTTAGTACAAATAAAAATGGAGGCGAGCTTCATTACAAGACACAGACCTAATGGAATAATGTATGTGCGCACATGCGTGTATGTCTATCTGTCTTTGTTTATTCCTCCTTAACATCCGTAAAAATTGTTCAATCTTGAAAATAAGCCAGTTTCTTCGTCGAACACTTAAATTTATATTTGTTTCTTCAAGATGAATTCGATTAATTATAAGAGAGGGAATTCAAACACAATTTTGAAAACTGAGACTTAAATTTTGAAATTTTTAGTAGGCATCTTCTAAGATATTTGAAATTTAGAAATTTTCAATTTGATAATAAAATTAATTTCTGCTAAACTTTACAACCCGTGACGCGACTTTTTAAATTCCTTAATAAACTCCAGTAAAATGCTATTCTTAGCGTTTAATTTTTCAAATTATTTCCCACCATTTACAATGATTTTGAAATGTTTTCTAACGATTGTTTGAATATATATTTTCAAGATATTGAACTGCATGAAGACGTGGCAGCCATATGGATTTGACGAATATTCTGTGTTCCAGTGCAGCCAACATAGTCTGTACTAATTAACATACACTAAATACAATCAGCGTGCATTCGTTCACAGATTAAAATACTTAAATTTCGTTAGGTAGCTTTTAGGCAGGTCCTTCACAGGTTAGAGTACTTAAATTGCGTTTAGGTTATTTTTA
Organism: Diploptera punctata; assembly: GCA_030220185.1. Lineage (NCBI taxonomy): Eukaryota > Metazoa > Arthropoda > Insecta > Blattodea > Blaberidae > Diploptera > Diploptera punctata. The sequence goes on along the minus strand of JASPKZ010002187.1, from coordinate 57,429 downwards.
GGTTCGTTGGCAACGCGAGTTGAAATATCGTGTATATGTTCGCTACATCCCGTTATTCCATAATGTAAACCGCTTCGCGTCTGTTGGCGCATGCGCAGGGTGTATGGAACTTATAAAAAATTCGCGTCACATGTTGTAAAATATTTCCTTAATTTATCATCGAAAATATTTTTTTTAGAGTTTGTCCTACAATTCCTTTGTAAACTTATTCAAAATTGATAAAATTTGTGCATTTTGTATGAGAAGGTAGAAAATGCTACTTGTTTTTTATATTAAATTAGTAGGCTATATTCTTTCTCAATTTGTGAATCTGTATGTTGAGATATAGAACACAATTGAATCTCGTAATGAGATTTGACGTAATTATGTACTAAACAGCTGTATATATATAACTTTTCGTTCGATTTCCAATACACGGCGCCATTAGTAAGATAATATAGTTTCTGATATTGGATGTAGAAATTACATAGTAAAACAGATCCTTTACGATTGGTTAAGTGTAGACTAGAGAGTGGGGAATGGCACTTATGTGTTATCTGGAGGCAGTTTCTTGCATTCTTCTACTATCCATTGTGAAGGTATTTTTTCTGATATGAACTGAACGACTTATCTATACGTAGAAATAACAATAGGACCGTGTGTCAGACAATCTGTATAGAAATAGGTTTAAGCTTTTGCATGTTTTGGGATTTTAATTTAAATAGTATGGCAATTTTGTGAACAAGAACAAATTTGTAATCAACTATTTACCTAGTGATACACTATTACACTTTCAACAACAACAACAACAACAACAACAATAATAATAATAATAATAATGAATAATAAGTAAGAATAATAAGAATAATAATGCGAACCGCGATGAAAACAAAATCATAGAAACTGTGTCTTTTTTTGCGCGATAGTACGTTTTTCTCGTACTATAGCAATGGCGACCATGATTGAAAGTTCAACTTTCTACATTTAACGGTTGCCAACCTAAATAATTATACTGTAATAAAATAATTATACTGTAATATTACAAATTACAAACCCACGTGTGGAAAGTAAAACCACTGCCCTCTGTATTCTACATACAATGTACATACAAAAATATCCGAAAGGTAGTGTTAATATACATTATCCGAAACAAATCACTGCATTTTAAATAGACTGAACTTCATTTGAAGCAATATAAAACAATAAATACGTACTTGCCGCCATGTTATCACTAATTGGACTCACGGCCTCCTGTAGTTTCATCTAATAAACATTGTCCACACTGTTAATGTTAGTCAATTGTTTATAATAAACGCAGATATTTCAAAAAAAGATATTATTTTACTATTATTTATCACTTTGAAAACACCATCACGCAAAAAATAATACACAACGCATGTTTGTGAAGTGTTTCACAGAATCTCGGAAGAAATAGGTTTAAGCTGTTGCATGTTTTGGGATGTATGGCAATTTTGTGAACAAGAACAAATTTGTAATCAACTATTTACCTAGTGATACACTATTACACTTTCAACAAAAATAATAATAATAATAATAATAATAATAATAATAATAATAATAGTAACAGTAATAGTAATAATGATAATAATAATAATAATATATAATAATAATAATAATAATAATAATAATAATAATTGCGAACCGCGATGAAAACAAAATCATAGAAACTGTGTCTTTTTTTTGCGCGATAGTACCTAAATAATTATACTGTAATAAAATAATTATACTGTAATATTACAAATTACAAACCCACGTGTGGAAAGTAAAACCACTGCCCTCTGTATTCTACATACAATGTACATACAAAAATATCCGAAAGGTAGTGTTAATATACATTATCCGAACAAAATCACTGCATTTTAAATAGACTGAACTTCATTGAAGCAATATAAAACAATAAATACGTACTTGCCGCCATGTTATCACTAATTGGACTCACGGCCTCCTGTAGTTTCATCTAATAAACATTGTCCACACTGTTAATGTTAGTCAATTGTTATAATGAACGCAAGATATTTCAAAAAAAGATATTATTTTACTATTATTTATCACTTTGAAAACACCATCACGCAAAAAATAATATACAACGCATGTTTGTGAAGTGTTTTTAACAGAATCTCGGAAATTAAAAACCTCGCTATCGCTCGGTTTTTAAACATTTTCTTTATTCTATAAAACCCACTTCCCAATTTTGCATCGTAATATAGCCTAATATTGTACATTACTGCGTAATTTCATAAAATTGTTTCTACTCATTTGTTTTTATTGGGCCTTTTGTCATCTCTACTTCTCTAAAGAAAACATTAAACTGAAAATATAGATAATTTTTAACCCCAATTATATTATATGGATCCGAAACTCAGATTCTTAATTTAACAGAGAGAGAGAGAAAAAAAAAAAAAGATTACCAGTACTTGAGAATTCAAAATCTTAGGAAATTGTTTGGACCAGAGAAAGACGAACATATAGGTGAATGGGGAGGAATAAATAACAGTCAGCTATATTATATTTATGGGAAACCAGATGTAATAAGAACAGTCAAGTCTCATTACGGGGCACGCCGTAGCGTAGTGGTTAAGGCACTGAGCTACAAGCCGGAGGGTCGAAGGTTCAAGTCCCGTTGGGGTCAGGATTTTTAACTGACCCAAACCCTCTGGCGGCACTATGGCCCTGGGGTCGACTCAGCCTCTAACTGAAAAGTAGTACCAGACACTTGTTCTGGGGTAAAGGCGGCCGTCACGCAAGGCTGACAACCCGGCTGACATAAAGTGCCGATTGTCTAGAAAAAGTGGGAGCCTTAACCTCCTACTACCCCAAGGGCCTCCTGAGGCCTGTTGTGGGATCACTTTACCACTTTACTTTACCAAGTCTCATTACTGCGCCTGCGGTGGGACAAGTAGAACGATTGGGGCTTGGAAACTCCTTGTCCTTGCAAGAAAACCATAGGGGCAGCGCCCAGTAGGTAGGCTAAGAATGAGGTGGGAGAATAACATTAACCGTAATGTGGGTGAGATGAATTTTACAGGGGATGATTGGAAAAACATTAAATCAGGATAGGGATATATGAAGAGTCTATTTCCGTGCAGACACGAAGCTCTGGATTCGATAGTGCCAGTAAGTTAGTTATTTGTGTTTTAATAAGCGCTTGGACGCAAACCCATCCTCACCTGGAGCAAAGTAATTTTAAATGACATTCATATAACGAATTGTTCATTTTGAAATAATTAGGAGTGAAATGAAGGGTCTGTTGTAGATATGGTCTTGGTCTTGCTCTAATGAATTAATTATGTTTTATTTTTTGTGTGTGCATTTTTACAAGTATATCTCAACCTAAGTTCGATTTTCTCAACTTTATAACAAATTAATGATAATTAGGGGCATACTTTTCCTTTATATGTATATGACATGAAAAGAAAAATAAATGCCTGAGTCCAGATTTCTACCCGGTACGTCCAGCGCTCTAACCATCTGAGCCACTCAGGAATTCCTAACGTGAATATTTATTTGTCTTATATATATATATATATATATATATTTTCAAATGCCCCAGGTTTGTCTTTCGACATTCCTGGTTTCTCTCATGGCATGGCGCGTACTTGGAACCCACTTCCGAGGTTGGGGCGCCTGGAAGGCGGGTTACGTTGCCCCGATGATATGATGGGTGATGATGATGATAATGGTGCGCCAGGAGAGTCCCTTATCCTAAACTTAACCTAAGATGAATATGAATGATGATTGATTGCAATGGCCATATGATTCGGGGACCGTTTGGCCTTAAAGTTACCTGACATTTTCTTACGTGAGGAAAACCCGATAAAAACCGCCACCCAGAAAAACTGTCCCGACCGGGATCGAATCCGGGCCCGCTGCGGTGACAAGGCAGCACGCTATACCCCGAGACCACAGCGGTGGACATATATATATATATATATATATATATATATAAAACATGAAAAGAAAAATAAATGCCTGAGTCGGGATTTGTACCCGAGTTTCTAAACTCGGTATGTTCAGCGCTCTAACCATCCTAACACAAACATTTATTTTCTTATCCATCCATCCATGCATAGTAATTCTGCCCGAGGGCAGGTCCTTCACTGCACTCATAGCATTTTCATGCTATGCTTGCAGCTTTACTAGGGAATTGTAGGTGTGGTAGCTTCCCGTTGCTTTCCACACGGTGAAGGAGGATGATGATGATGATAATGATAAGGATGATGATGGTGATGATGGCCCATATGATTTCGGGGACGGTATGGGCCTTAAAGTTTTTCTGACATTTGTCTTACAGGCGAGGAAAAACCCCGATAGAAACCTCACCCAGAAAAACTGCCCCGACCGGGGATCGAACCCGGGCCCGCTGCTTGACAAGGCAGCACGCTACCTCGAGACCACAGCGGTTATTTTTTCTTATATATATATATATATATATATATATATATATGTAATATTCTTAATTTACACGAGAGGTAGCGGGATATCGTTCGTGGCCACTATAACAAGTAAACATATTTATAGAGAATATTTACTTTATAGCAGTAACGCTTGTATAGTTATCACATCTAAATATACAAGCGTTACTGCTATAAATTAAACATTCTCTTTAAATCTGCTTATTTGTTACAGTAGCCACAAGATGGCAGTAGAAACGATATCCCGCTACCTCTCGTGTAAATTGAGAATACTATATATTTAACAAAAATAAATGTTCACGTTATGATTCCTGAGTAGCTCAGATGGTTAGAGCGCTAAACGTACCGAGTTTAGAAACTCGGGTTCAAATCCCGACTCAGGCATTTATTTTCTTTTCATGTAATATTTGCATTCATTGCCAAATGTCAAAAATATAGTTAATTATATGTATCTATATATATATATATATATATATATATATATATGGATATATATATGGTTAAATCTTTCGGGAAGGCCCGCCATTTCCACGAGTGCTTAAAAAAGTATGTGTGTGATCCATAGTTTAAAATCCCTCTCCCGACAGGTCGCACCACATTATGGCATGAGTGGCGTGTGGGACGTAAAACTGCCCATAAAGTGAGAGGTTAAACCGCGTAATGAAATGGAATATATATAGTTAGGTTAATGATTGGTGATTATATATAATCGCTAGCCATTGTGTCACATTACCATATCAAATAATACTTGGTTGATATTATACATATGGAAACATAATGCTCATAATATTAGGCTATGATTAATTACTTTGGCTGTAATATTAATAAGTAATTAGGCTATATACATTAATCTTCATGGCTCTTGGCCTACCAGCCGATTGCTAGCCCCACATCTACATATGTTAATCACATAAGTAGACGATCATCTTGCCAGTGTAGAGGTGATAAGCTATGTGGTCAACATATCAGGTCCCCCAGCCATTATAGCTGGTTTTCTTAACGTGGAGTCATTTATTGTAACTACCTACATTCCTCACGATGCTGGGTTGGCACCGGTCCATACTAGTCGAGATTCCATGAGAAAATTTCTTCCTACCTGGAGACTCGAACCAGCGCAAGACCCGTAGCTCTGCGTGAGGTCGATTGGTTAAGGCACCTTGCCTTACATATATACTGTATATATTCTTTAACATTCCTTATAAATAATAATCGCATGACGATATGTCAGAGGAACGAGGTGGCCATAATTCTGAAGTAATTATTAGAACGTTTGTTTTTTATTCTCCATTTTTCCAACCATGGTTCGAGAATATTAAGATTATTTTGAATCTGTCTAGACGCGTGTGTTGTTCGGGAGGATTGACTAGTGATTAGAGTGTCATCTGCATACATATATAGATGAGTGTTATGTCTATTGTCATGTAGAATATCATTTATGTTTAGGTCCTAGAATACTGCCTTGTGGCACTCCACTATAGACGGGCCGCACGGCGGATTTTGAGTTATGGAAAGCAACTTCGAATTGCCTATTGTTTATATATTTAGCTATTAAATGAATTATTCCGTCATATAATCCTGTTTCGATCATTTTCCGTAGTAGGCCGTGATGCCACACTCTGTCGAAGGCTTGTTTTATATCTAAGTATAAACCAATCGTGACACGATTTTCGTTGAACCCTCTAGTGATATATTCAACAAGTCTCATTAGCTGCGTTACTGTGCTATGGTTTGTACGGAATCCGTTCTGTTCATCCCGAATTACATTTAATTGTTTTAGATTGTGATTAAGGCGCTTACATATAATTTTCTCAGATACCTTACTCATTGTGTTTAATAATGTTATCGGGCGTTGTTCTACCTATTAAGGAGGACCAAAATGGATCGCTCACCGCCAACACTTAAGTGATGGCCGCAGAGCTTTCCATCTATCTATCTATCTATATTATAACGTTTAAGAATAAAGTGTACGCATCAAATCCGCACACGTTTCAATAATTGAACATCACGAGAAAAATACAGGCAATATATCAACATTGAATTTTACGAGAAAACAAGAATTATTTTTGGAGATATAGGGAATGTGTTTCACCTTCAAGATAGTCATTTTCAACATCTATCGTGATGCAGGTAAACCTAATGTAAGTTATTATACTAGTAATTTGTAATTTTAGCACAGTAGGTAGTGCTCCGTACCAATGACTAAGCCGATCGTGTACGTGTAACTCTGGCGGAAGGCGCGCCAATACTCACACAGTCCAAGGCCCGCCGCGGAACGGTCCGGTAGAGCTACGAAGGCACTGTATTTGCAACGTGTGTAACAAACACTAGGTATAATTTGGTTTGTGGGTTCAGTTTTCGTAATCAATCAAGTCTCGTGCTTGATAAATAAAATGAAAGGACATACGACTTCCGTCACCTGCACTGGCAAAGATGTTGACAATGTCTTGTGTGGGAATGGGAAGAAGACAATGATAGATTAAAGAAAAAGGATGCAGTGAGACGGAGTGCATAGGCATTGTTTTGCAAAGAGAGGGTGACGTGTCCGTGGAGCGCAAAACCTCGCCGGACATTCTGGAATTATCAAGCTCTTGCTTCATGACTGGATATTGTTTTTAGTTTTCGTTACTTGGATGTACGCCAGTGCGCAAACATGTCTCTTAAAATTGCTTCCCTCTTCCGCCATGACTCTGCGCTCAAATTTATTTCACTTAATAACAACCTCTACATATTGAAATTACCAAATTTTACTTCGATTTCTTACTGAGTGTGTCTGCAAAAAATAATTTAGAAACTGACGAAAACATTAAACTTTCTGGAAATGTTTCCATTCCTCTATTCTTCTGCTTCTTCTTTTTCTGTTTCTCCTTTTTCAGTCGGCCACAGTGTTCTAAATGGATCCTCTGAATCCGAGGTTACACAGTTCAATCCCCACGGGATATATGATTTTTTCTCATCACTATGACTTATGGAACACGCAGCTCCAATTCCTCATTTACTAAGCCTAACCTGACCACTGACCGCTATCCTCAGAAGATTGAATCCAATTCACAGCTCAATATCCATATGATCTGCCCTAATATTATCTATTCATCCACATCTAAGCCTGGTCTTTTTTTTGAATTGCTTCAGAAAAAAAACTAAAGAATTTCTACCATTACGCATTCATGGAACATCTCACCCTCCTATATTTAAGACTCCTCGTAAAAGAACCGCAAGCCTGAATAAAAAGACCTCTGTGAAAAATTCAACCAATTCATCCATTCAGGTAATACCTTACCTGCCTACTAGATGTCTCGTTGAGATTATGTGCAAACCACATGTCAGTCATGGACATCTGAGGGTAAATAAGCGCAACTAAATCAGTTGGGTTAAGTAACTCTCGCTAGAGAGCACCCGTGGCCCCATGCGGGACGTTTGAGGTATACGAATATGCAGTAAGTTTCATTCTACTTGTGGCCACTAGCGTAGACAGTGTGTGGATAGCGCGAGTTGATGATCAATGCTTGCATAGCACAGAATTTTTTTTTATTCATTGTGAATTGTCCTCATCTTTGAAATGTTTCTCCAACCAATCTTTATAATTAAATAAGTTTTAAAAAATCATAAATAACTACGGACTTATATATTTCCTTAGGCTACTTGTCCGTTTATCATACATCCATTGTTTCCGATGCTTACGATTCGCTTTTTAGCATTTTATATGTTTTACGAGTGAGGAGCTGGCCCACACATTAACCCCTAATCGGTAGGACCGATCAAACTAAAGACAGCAGTACCTGTAACCCTAGATAAGGGGTTCTCACAGGGTACTATCAGCCGGGCGAACTGAACCTGGTTTTTTAATGAGGTTGTTACTCCTCCCCCTCCACTCTTTTCCAACCTGGCTTGGGACAGGCTTCGGCGGGTTTGAAAATATTACTGAAAAATAAATAAAGAAAACCAAACAATATATTTACATAATGTATGCATTTGTAAGTGCAGTGTGATAATGATTCTTTAATAACTTCACAATATATGTTTTGAATTCTGTTGACGATCCCTAATGGAACGTGCGTGTAGAATCTGAGATTAATCAATGCACCATTTATCCAGAAGCTCAGTCTGACTTCATGGCGTTTTTATCCGTCTCCTTCTAGATAACATTAGTAGCAGTATATTAGGGAAACCAGAAGGGAAACGCCCATTTGGTAGACCAAGAATGAGGTTATATAATGGCATTTACCATGAATTGAGGGAAGCAGATTATACACGGGATGAAAATCATTAGCTGAGGACGGGGATGTGGGGAGAGCTTAAGTCCTCACGGTCATGAACCGCGGGTTGGGTAGCGCCAGTGAGTCAGTTAGAAGTTATTATTTTGATGAATGAGTGGTACAATTGATTTATGACTAAGATATATCCCATATTTTTACACGCTTTATATTAGCTTGACCTGTATCTATCTAACTAATCTATGTAACGGAATCTTTCAACGCGATTTTCACCCATTTAAAATCAATTGGATCGACTTGAAACTTTGTATACATGTAGAGGACCCGTGACAATACAATAATTTCATATTTTGTTTCTAAAATCCTGGTCAGAATCATCCGAAAATCAAAAAAATGAAAACTGGTATAATAGGTCGCGGACTTGTCGAGTTTTTAGTCAATCGTTGTAAGAGCTCAGTTGGTAGAGCAGTGAACTCTTAGTGGTATATAATTTCAGTAATCCATACGTCGCTGGTTCAAATCCGGCTGGGAGGGGTGTTTTTTTATAGAAGAGTATTACTTTTAGCTCATACTACAATAGTATCGAATTTAAATATATTTACATTTTATCTTATTCTGTAAAATATTAAAACTAAAAAATAAATAATAAATAATAGTTAAAAAAACTAAAAAGAACACGCTTTATTAGAAAACTAAAAAATGAAAAATAATTTTAATTTCCAATACGCTTGGGATAAAATAAAGTGGTCAACAAAAAAATAATCTCCAACACATATAGAATAAAATTAGAGTTATCAACAAAAAGAAAATAATTTTACCATCAAAAGCGTGGGGTGCTTTTTATGATTTTTACATTTTCTTCTTAGAGAGCTTACTTTTACCAATATCTGTTTATTATCAAATATATTAATTGATATAGAGCAGCCCACGCTTTTGATGGTAAAATTATTTTCTTTTTGTTGATAACTCTAATTTTATTCTATATGTGTTGGAGATGATTTTTTTGTTGACCACTTTATTTTATCCCAAGCGTATTGGAAATTAAAATTATTTTTCATTTTTTAGTTTTCTAATAAAGCGTGTTCTTTTAGTTTTTTTAAAACTTATTATTTATTTCATATAATATTACCCTACAATTTCTGATTTTGCCATTCGATAACTTTATTAGTATCAGATCTGTGGTTATTTTAAAATGTTCGTATTGATCACTTTTATCAACCAGTTGAATTTTGCGTTTGTTTCAATGTCACCGATTTCACTTTCCGAGCTTTGAGTTTAGCACTGGCTGTATCGATGCATTATTGTGGTCAATTTTCAATTTTTACGCACAACCTCGACAATCTACACTACACACGTGATGTAGGGCTACAGAGAGGGCTCAGGACGAGTGTGTGTTTAACTCTTTCTTATAGAGTAGAGAATAATGGAATTTATTGCCTTTTTTTTCAGAATAAAGAAAATACATATGCATTTACATTACGCACGGGCCTGCTTGGCCGTACGTGCATTATTTTTCCATGAATAAAAAATAAAACTAATAATATAAACAAATACCTACAAATACACCTGTATCAAAAAACAATAACAGGCTACATATAAGTAAAATCTATGTCTACACTAAATCACAATAATACATATCTACATTCATCCACATTCCGTACATTAATATTAAAAAAAAATGCTAGAAAAACAAATTAGAAAAAAAACACACACACATACATCCACCACAACCCCCACACATATACACACCGCACGCTCCCTTCATACCCCCCTTCCCCCGTCCATGCAGACATTAAATGCACTATCAGACTATTCAACTTATCAGGCCTACTTATTATATAACATGATTAAGATCGAAAACAAAGACCATATTGAGATTCTTCTTATTGTTAATACATATATCCTTAATCTACAATTTTGTTATATCTCAATTTTCTTACTGTACCCAAAAATTTGCATGTTTTTGATTCACTCTCGATCCGTCCTAAAAGATCCCAACACGCCACTCTCCCTCGATAGAGTAAGTGTGTTAGTGAGAGATGATGACAAGCAGAAGGGAGTAGATAAACCCAGTGCCGGCACATAGCCTACTTCTACCGTCAGCCTTAACGTCGCCTTCCAACGGATGAACCGCTGTGAACAGTACTTAATCCTTCTCAATCTAAGTGCATTTGAGAGAGGCTTTTGGAAATTAATTCAGATATCTGGTCCACAATTTAGCGAATACAAATTTCTATCAGCACCCTCCTAGTCCTCAAATTAAATATTTTTTACAATTAAACTTTACAGCCCCGCCGGGAATCAAACCCGGAGCCGATAAATAGGAGCCAGTCACGCTACTGCATAACTTAGCGCGGCTATATCCTGTATATATTACATTCTTACTGAAATCGTGTGATATTGAAGTTTTAATGTAGAACATTTTAATGTTTCATATGTAGTTTCAAGACTTAATTCAGTTTTGAAGAAATTAAAAATGAAACCTTCTCTAAATGAGCGCAGAAGAAAGTCATTTAGTTAATTGCTGGTGTTAAAAAAAGAAAGACTTTCAATGGAGCAGTTTTATAAAAGAAAACTTTAAAATGTTTTGAAGCTTGTGGTAAAATTCCTCGAAGTTAGTTTGATGTGGTTTAGTGCTGTCCTCTCATGGAATTCCTTGGTGCTATGAAGGAGTCTAATTTGGGTTCCACCGAGGAATGCTAAGTATTTGCCTTCTATGAAGTGTTGATGGTTTTGTTTTGAAATGTACTGTACATGTTTGTACATAGGAGGACGTCTTCCAGTTTCATAAGGGGCTTCACTAGGAATGTCAGTGGCTTACAAACAATGATCCTTTAGGGTACATCTTAAACCACTTCTCAGATTATCCTCAAACTAAAGTTACTGAAACGTACTAAAGGAATGAAATTTTGCTTCAAACTTTTGTTAAATGTTTGACACTGAGGTTTCATAAGAGTACTTTTACAGAACATTTAGCAAATAAACAAATAAAACGTTCCTGTCTTTTTTTTTCACTCAAACTAAATATAATATTACTATATAAAAATACTAATTCAATCATTATTACAATAATAATAATAATAATAATAATAATAATATTATATTATTATTATTATTATTATTATTATTATTGTCATTACTATTATATATTAAAAGAGAGAAAAAGTATTTCACAGTGGGTTGCTTGTGATGTATCTATTACTGAATGTTAAATTAAAAGAAAACATTTTGCACTTTTGAAATGTGCCAAATTCTAGGCCTACCAAATTTCTGAATCTGCGCTGTATTATATCTTTAAAATATTAAATTGTCTGATATTGTATGATTTTTATACATGATTTTTGACAAATAAATAGAATTTTTTATGACTTCAATATTTAACAAGTAATTGCCCTACTATAGGCCTAATAATTATGAATTACAAAGAAAAGTATACCAATTGTAAGAGATTATGATACATTATAATTTACATATATCAAGGAACAAATCATAAGTAATTGCATTTGAAGAAAATTGCAATACCTTATCCGATCAAAAATAGTTCTTCAGAACAAAACAATAGATCAAGTAAGATGTTTCAGTTATTTAGGATGCTTATTATATCATATGAAAAAGAGAAAGTATCTAGATAATAAATTATCAAAATTCCCAGCATATGTGGTCACAATTAAAAGATCCTTGCTTAATAAAACCAGGGAAGAGACAATTATAAGATTTTATAAGGTCTTGGCAGTCCCGCTCCTAACATACGGAAGTGAAAACTGGACATTAAATAGATATTGAAAAAGGAAGTGGAAACGGCAGAAATGCATTTCTTAAGAAGGATAGCAGAACACAATTTAAGAGATCATATCCGCAATACTGACATTAGAGAATAATTACAAATGTATGAGTTAACAAATAAAATGACAGACAATAAATTAAAATTGTTTGAACATATAAATCGAATGGAGACATCTCGTTTATCAAAATAAAAAAGTTTACAATATATTCCAAGAGGTAAACGTTCCGTTCGACGCCCCATGACCAGATTGAGAGATGTGCTTTGCGTCTTTGTCTGTATTAGAGGTGAGTGTAGGAATGTTCCAAACAGTTGTGCTAGGTTTAGCTAGTGTTTTTGTGCGTATGGCGGTAGAGGAGTGATTTTATTTGGCAGGTGGCGGTGTTTCTTTCGGGTATTTAGGGCATTTAACTTGTCCTGTGTAATGGCCCTATACATTGCATGTAGCGCAGTAAACAATGTGGCGAAACAATAATTTCTCGTGCCAGTTATTTAAATGTTTCGGACCGCAATGAAAAACAAAATCATGTAAACTGCAAGTTATTATTGTGCCATTACTGTGTAATTTGACATACATTTAAGTAATTTCTACTCATGTGTTGTTTATATTGTTTTATAAACCATATCAAATAAGTGAAATCAGTGTATATTATAAGATATATTGTTAATTTAAGGGTTAATCTAATGATGTGAAAGGCATAACAATTAGGTTGTTATAATTGATACACAAAACTCTTAATTATATTAAGTATTATTTTTGTTTCTAAAGCCACCAGGTTCTCTTTTATGACATTTCTGGCTCTCTCTCCTAGCATTGGCAGAATTGTAATCCATTTCTTAGATTGAGGCCCCTGGAATGCGGAGTTACGTTACCCCGATGATATGATGGGTGATAAATGAAAATGAAGCGCCAGGAGAGTTCTTAACCTAAACTTAACCTAAATTCCAGACCAAGGGCAACCAAATGAATAATTCCCTTTAAGAAAAAAATCCTATGGTTTGGCCGGGAATCGAACCCGGAAGCACATGAACTGTGGTCAGGAACGTTGACAACTAGCCTATGTGGCTGGGGCCATATTAGGTATTATAAATACGCAAATAGCTGAAATTATTTTCCCAAGGAAGCATTTATAACGGAAGTTGTTTTTGTAGAAATAATTTTAATAATCTCAAAACACCTGATCTCCATTTTTTTTCATCTAACAATTCCTCTCATTAATATTTGGTTATTTCTTAACAGTTATATAATACTGTCGTATGTGAATTGAAAACAAAACCAGTTACTTTAAATATTTTCTTCTTATTCTTAATCTTATTCTTGACTTCATGGATTGGGCAGAAATATCTGTCAATAGAAGTATCACAATATTCATTCAATTTTTCCTATGTTTAGTCTATATTTCCTCCCCGGTGATCTGTTTAAAAACAATCCTCCAACTTCTATCTGGACCGTTTCTTCCACGTCCTCTCCAACACCTCCCATAACCTGTTACATTTTAAAATAAGCATGCACACGCGCGGAGCGAACACACACCACACCACATATATACAGATACACTATATATCCACCACTGATGTCTCGAGGTAGCTTGCTGCTTGTCACGCCAGCGGACCTCGTGTTTCGATCCCCGGACGGGGCAGTTTTTCTGGGTGAGGTTTTTATCGGGGGGTTTTCCTCACCTGTAAGACAAATGTCAGGAAAACCCAAACGGTCCCCGAAATCATATGGCCATCATAATTATTATCATCATCCTTCACAGGTGTGGAAACCAACGGGAAGCTACCACACCTACAATTCCCTAGTAAAGCTGCAAGCATAGCATGAAAATGCTATGATTGCAGTGAAGGACCTGCCTTCGGGCAGAATTACTATGGATGTATATATATATATATATATATATATATATATATAAATTTAAAATGTAACAGGTTATAGGAGGAGATGGTGAGGGTACTGGGAAGAATGGGTCCAGATAAATATTGGATATTGTTTTTGTGTGTGCGTATGTGCGCATGTGTGTATACGTTGTTGAGTATAAAATAGCAACTTTTCAAGAAAGAATTATTTTTACCGAGAACATTGACTATTTTACGAGATATCAACTGGAGCTACTGCCCTCGGGATTCACTTGCGACTGATTGATTGGTCGACAGACTTTCATCCCTTTTACATCCGAGGGTGAACTCTCTGGAAGTTCAGTCCCGATATTTCTCTAATGGAAACTTCGAGAGGCCGATACATCTAGAAAACTATGCATAGGCGCATCTAGAAGGCTCCCAGCCGGTCCCTCTGATTCGAAATCGAAGCCCACGAACTTTCTTCCACCTTCTAAAGCAAATCTCATTGCAACCCGCGGAAATAAAACCGGCCCTAGAATAAATCACAGCATTATAAGTTTTAAAAAATCAAAGAAAATTCTATAATCCTAATTAAAAAATGTAGAACGTTGTTAATGAAAAAATCGTAGCAATAGAGTATACTATTAACGATAAACTCTATATGGTAATATATTGTTAAATTACCTTTTCTTCTACAATGTGACATGTAAATTTGATTCAAAATAAAACATGGAATATTTTGACTAAATAAACGTAAGTTAAACTCAGTTATAAAGTGAATAGTGTATGCAAAAGGAATTAATCTACATTATAAATCAATGTGGACATTTCGACGAAAATATTTGATGTGGTTGATTTTGTCCGAAGTTTCCCGCATCCAATTAATGTGGTAGGAACATGTGAGATGACATAAGAATAACGGATCATTGTTGACTATGCACTGTATGTGTGGAATGGAGATCCGTGTACAGTGTTTTATGAGTTTCTGTTTACATTCACGTATGTTAACACATGTCGCGGCCATAAGAGCTCCATCCTGTTGTGCAAACACATGTTAGAAAACATAGTAAACAGACAACCAATTTCACTTCTACACCCAGGTCTGATTTTGGTATAGCTCTTGTGTTCAACTAATTTTAATAGCATTGTGATATTGCACACAAATTCATATAACATTCATTGACGCTAATAAGAAATATTTTTTTTTAACTGGACACTGTCCGCCAACAAATTTTGCACATGGCATTATAAAGTATATTGTAAATATATGCCACTTTAATCTCTTAAGTTTTGAACCTATATTTATATTTATTAAACCCAGTGGCATGACATCGTTTTAACTAGTTCCGTAAGTTATTTTCTGAAATTGAAAATTACACGATCGCGATAGTTTCCTTGATGAGTTTTTTTGTATGGAAAAATCCAAGGGCAAGTCTTCCGTGGATCGCGAGTGTGAAGACTTTCAGGCAAAGAAAATATCTTAAGCCTGAATAAAAAGGACTCTAAGCAAAATTTACTGACCCCATTAACATATTAGTAGCTTAGTTGCCTGCTAGATGTCTCATTGAGTTGGTGTGTTAACCGCTGCCATCCATGACATCTATGGGCAAATAAGGTTACTAAATTAACTTGAACTCCTAACAACGGAGAGGCTCAACATTTGGCTGTTACTCCATAGATAGACTCATTGTTTTAAATGTTCGTGTTGTCTCAAATGTGGTCTTGGCATTTGTGTAGATCACACAACCGGTGCGGCCCTCTATGCCTTTGCATGGTCGAAAAATTGCGATTGTGATACAGATTTTAAATCCTCTCCTTTCAGGTCATTCCTCTTTAAAGCCCGCGTGGCGTAGGTACAGGTGAAAACATCTACAAAGAGAGAAGTTAATCTGAGGAAAAAAAAATGTAATGTTAATTTACTTAAAAATCTGAATGTGGAGTACCCATAGAAATCGCAGGTTATGTTACATGTGCTGATACCATTTATTTCAACCTTATAAGTGCGAAAGCCCTATGTCGGAAAATGAATAATATAATTATATATGCCTAACTTTAACAACACTAATTCCTGTGAAGCAAATATCGAAATGAATAAATATTGGGTCCCAAAAATTAGTTTTCCCGACGAAATACAGGACTTCATTATTTTTATCACTATTTAACTCATGCCAAAAATGCTAGTCAATGACCAATCACGTTTCAATGAATGTTGTTTACAACCAATGACAGTCGTGTTTCACCTCGCTCTTTATCGATTTATCTTTATCAGCTCCTGCTTTTCTGATAAAGAAAGTTCCTCCTTTTTAATATTCTGAACAGGTCAAAGCATTAGTTTTCTCCAACAAATACACTGAATATAGCAAATAATGAAAAGATTCCTTGATCTTACTGAGTTGTTTACTAAAAAAGTAAATGAATAACCCGCAATGTTGATTATGATATATAGTTTGATATGTTTCATTACTTCTCCATTTGGGTGCACTCTTACAATATTGCGATCTTATTTGGCAATACATAATATGATCAAGTAGCAGTGAATGAACATAACCTCACATTTCTGATTTATTTTCAAACATCGCCGTTTACATGAAATATATAAATATTTTAAAATAACTATAGTTAAACAATGATTGTGTGAGTAAACAGCTTAATTTTTATTCGTTAAATAGTCCTAACAAATGCCACTCTTGATTTCCAAATTATCGATAAATTGGAAATCACTCGTGGCATTACTTATGACAATTTTACACAATTCTATCATCAAGTAGAATTAATATTGATTATTTTAAAATGTTTAATTTAAACAAAGATATATTTTATATTTTAAAACGGACTTATAAGTTTAGTGTTTGTTTTTGAACTTATGAGGTATTAAATATGTTCCTAGTTAATGATTACACTGGGGAACAGTGATTTTGGTGCCTTAATGTTTTCACCTATTTATGGGTATATTTGGGTCACTGATTCCAAAGATGATTTCAGTTTTCGTCCTATCAGCTCTAGGTTTTTGAGATAGAGTTTATTCAAATGTATATACCAGTTCAAAAATACTGGTCCACATATACAACTATATTACTCGCATACAATTAAATACAAAAGAACAAATACTTTCTTTTTCATGAAACAACTGTATCTATATAACTACCATAATTTATTTACACATTAGTCTCGTTAGAATCATTAATTTTCCTCCATCAGGTCGCAGAATCCCCGTTTCTGTGATTTCCTCCGATGCAATGATCTTGGACATTCTCGGTGGATGCTCCAACAGTAGTCCGCCATCATATGTATATCCCGCCGTCCACGATACCTTTCTTCCATTGTACTTAATTCCTGGTGAAAACGCTCACCCTGTTCCTCACTTACATCTCCAAGATTGTCTGGAAATCGATCCTCAATGCTGTGTAGGTAGTGTAATTTGATGCTCATGTTACAACCTAGTGCACAAAAAGCAGTGAGCATATTCTCCACTAGTTCATCACTATTAGGAGACTTATAGTTTCCAAGGAAATTCTTCACTACCATACAGAACGAAGACCATGCGGCTGCTTCAGTATCATTCATTGAGTCTTGAAATTGATGGTCATTAATAAGTTGGCGGATTTGTGGTCCATCAATATACCTGCTTTTATATTTTTCCTTACTCAGTGCAGGAAATTTTGTACATATGTAGCCAAAACATGTTCCATCTCTATTCAACGCCTTGATGAACTGTTTTCATTAAACCAAGTTTAATATGCAGTGGTGGCAAGATGATGTTGTTTCTGTCAACCAAAGGTTCTGCAACGATGTTTTTTTCTCCAACGGTCATGCTTTCTCTAAGAGGCCAATGCCTTCTCACCCAATGTTGATCTTTGGCTCTAGAGTCCCATAAACATATAAAGCATGGGTATTTGGTGTACCCACCTTGTTGTCCTAGAAGAAAATTCACCATCTTGAGATCGACACACATTACCCATTGGTGATCACGGTAAGAGATCTTCTCTAGCACTGTAGCTATTGTATGTTGATTTTCACGCATAGAAACTGAGTGACCAATTGGGATTGACCTGTATATGTTCCCATTATGCAAAAGAACACATTTTAGGCTGCGTTTGGAGCTATCTATAAATAACCGCCATTCACTTGGTGGTGTATTTTCTTTACACCCAGCTTCATTAACAGTCCTTCAACATTCATACAAAAAACAAATTGATTTTCTACTGTGAAGAATGGCAGGAAGTCTGTTTCTCTTTTGCGATAGACTGTGACCTTTGTTCCCGGTAACAGACATTGTTTCTCTGCCAGCCTGGAAGCTAACAACTCAGATGACTTCTTTGGAAGACTTAGATCCCTTATGAGGTCGTTCAGTTCCGCTTGACTAAAACCGGATGAAACTGATGAAGGTCCTGGGAAATCGCTGTGTCATTCCCTCAGAATAGCTTCTTCAGTTGAATCATCCTCTTCTTCTGGTGACTCTGGAAGACTGGTAAAAATTGGAACAGGTATCTCCTCTGAATGTGGAACAGGGCGTCTTGCGGAGCGTAGATTGGGATATACCCATCTATTCCGGTTTTTGCTATTGATGCCCTTTACATTGACTGAACAAAAATAGCAGTCATCACTATGGTTAATTGTTCTCGCCAGATCATTGGTTCCCCAAATTTCAAGCATTTCCGTTTCCCATTTGTCCATGTGTCGTAGAATGCTCTGTGCACGTTTTACATACAATGTGAGGTGCCCAAGGCTTATCTTGATCTCCCAGTTGTACTTTGAAATAGGCCAAATAAGCTCTTCTTACAAAGTCAGTTATAGGTTTTCTTTGTTGAGTGAATGTGTACTCCCCACAGAATGAAACAAAACACATCAGGATTATTCACACATTTTCTTCGTGTTGAAGCCATGTCAGTCTAGAAAAAGGATAAACAATTGTCAAATTAGTAAAATTACATATGCAAACGGCAACAACAACATGAATATAACTTGGATTAAATCAATTAGTATTATGCAAACAATCGATTTACAATGGTGGTACATAAGAGCAGTATCATCAATATCTTGCAAACTAGAGCTGCTGCAACAAAATGGATGACATTTTTGGAATCAGCAGTGCCGAAATACCCAGAATCAGGTGAAAAATTTCAGGCACCAAGAAAAAAATATTTTTTTGTTCCCCAGTGTTATCTATTTACTCACGTGATCTGTATATTCTATATATGAAGGGTACAGGAAAAAAAAAAAAAACAGATAAGCCCCTTTTCCGTGGAACGGATGCGGACGTTTAATTATAAAATATATTTGCCTCCTTGCCTGTGTGTTAAACTTTGGAGGCAAATAAACCCATAACTAAACTGTTTATTTTACTGTTTCACACTTCTGAAAGATAGTCCTGTCGATGGAGAATATAATGACACTTAAATCTCCATTTCGACAAAAAGTGATTTACCGGTATCTGTTTCTTTCCCTTTACCCTTTACATATATAATATGTATGTCGTGTGTGGTCACTGGGAATACGTTGTTGAGTATAAAATCTCAACTTTTCAAGGAAGCTTATTTTCACCGAGAACATCGCCTATTTTACAAGGTATCAAGAAACCATAACCCAGAAAGTATTAGAGTCCTGGGCTCTTCTTATGCGAAAAAAATTGGGAGATAATCATAGTAGACAACGCGTAAATAATTTTGCCAAAGTAGGGTAAATATGCCTATTTTCGTGATATCCCTAAATCTGTGATAACATTTCAATTGGTTGTCACGGAATTAAATGTTTTAAAAAGTAGTTCGTGCTTCACTCCAGATATGGCATAAGCTTTCTTCTTCCATTTTATTGTTTTTCCCACTTGTGAGTCAATACAAAGTCTCAAAATGCATCGAGATGTTGAAAATAGTTTTAGAAAGTAATTTTTCTCTCTGTTGTGACTGTCCTTGAAGATATGTTATATATTTTGGGTGTTTATTTAATAATTATATAATATTTTAATATTGCATTTTAATATTAACTAAACCAACTGATACATGAAACTTAACAATATAAAAGATAATAATTGTACAGCAACTTCCATATTTACGATTTTTCTATCAGTTTTAGATCATAATCATCGTCACCATCCTTCACGGATTAGGTCTTTGCCTGTTCCGATCTCACATCTGTTCAGCCCAGCGCTTTCTTGGTCTTCTCACCGATCTTCGTCCTACAGGATTGTACATCAGTGCCATCTTTGGTATCCTATCCTCTGTCATTCTTTGCAAATGTTCAATTGGATAATTGTTCCTGTGTTCTTATATTTGTTGAAGAAGCGATTGTACCTATTGTATCTATTATTATCATTTCTAATATGTTCTTCTCTTGTACAACCTTTCACAGACCTGTAGGAATCTCATTTCCGCTGTCTGAATGTTACTTTTTTATTTTTCCTGTAGGACCCAGGCCTCACTTCCATACATCGCCACTGCTAGTGTCATCGTTGAGTACAATCTTAGCTGCGTATCTTTCATACCTTGTTCTTCAGTGTTCTGCCATTTATTTTAGATATGACACTATATCTAATATAATCGGGTGAATGTTAGACAGTGAGAAGAAAAATCGTTATTAAGTTTCCACATTAGTTACATTACATTGAAATCATATGAAAATTACATATTGTACTCATTAACAGGGCTAAAGTAATTAAACCTATACTTACTTACTTACTTACTCACTGGCACTATCGAACCCGTAGGTTCATGGCCGCGCGGACACAAGCTCTCCATACATCCCTATCCTGAGCTAATGCTTTCCAATCATTCCCTGTATAATCTACTTCCCTCAAATCATAGTTAATGTTGTTCTCCCACCTCATTCTTGGTCTACCAACTGGGCGTTTTCCCTCTGGCTTTCCTACAAGAAGCTATATCTGATAAATTGGCTCTTGATCGAAACCAATTTTCTAAAATATTGTTTCATTGTTCGCTAAATTATTGGGGTTTTCTGTATTTTCAATTTTCCTAGTTATTTATCTAAATAATAATAATAATAATAATAATAATAATAATAATAATAATAATAATATATTATTATTACTATTATTACTACTTTTATTTTATGCTTATGTTTATGGAGGACAATATTTTTTGCTAGAAAGTATGTTTGTTTGCAGACATATTATCACCATCTGTATATTTAATATTATTATTTAATGTTAGGTTTATTTTTAGAAGGGAGGGATATACTAAATGTTTATTATCTGATAGAACTTACGAAATTGTTGCATTTGCCCTTATTAATAAACGGCGAATTATGTTTTATTTTTAATTTATAAACTTCAGTTTTAATACCACAGAACTATCACGGGTTTAGGAGCCATGTCACGTATTTAGAATTCCTTGTCTTGGGGAAAATAATGACGCATTTGGGGACAACTGTACATCGGTTTGGAGTGAATTCGATTAAATAATCTCGTGGAAAGTTAACATCATGTTCCTGTTTTCATATTCTGTTGACATTATTTAAAATTCTACATTGGCACAAACAAGGAAAAAAGTACCACTGAATTAGGCAACCTTACCCTATATAATAATAACATACATATTACAATTTTAAGATATTATTAAAATACAGACTAAACAAAATACATTGATGATGTGATCTAATACTAGCTAATACTAACAAAACATATAATAAAATTAAAATGATATAAAATAAATTAAGTAGCTCCCTAGATGATTATTAATGGAATGCTTCTATATAGGTAGCTGAGTACCTAATCGATCTTCCGTCCAATCGTATAATCATCTGTCTGTGTGTCTGTCTATCCGTATATCTATGTATCTATCTCGTGTCTGCTTATCTGTATATATATTTGCCTACCTAGCTATATATATATGTTTGTGATGGAAAGTAGCTCTCAGTTTAAAATAAAATTCTGGGACTGAGAACAATTTTTCCATAAAAGGTCACAGTGATAGATTTAATTTTTGATTAAGCAGTACATACATCCAGTATCAAAAGTGTCCTATAATACATGTTTTGAAATATGTTTTCATAGACCTCAAATCCTCAAATTATAATAATCTAATCTCAAATTATTATTGGAGCGTTCTTCAACAGTATCTCTGGATTTCTTGGCTGAACTCATCAACATCCTGTACAAGTAATTATATAACCATATTTAAATAAATTCTTTCAAGAAGTTGATCTCCTTCTCATAATCTGCAAACTTCATTCACAGATGAAGTAATTACAAACACACTTGACTCCATGAAAGAGTAAATTAAAGCGAGTAAAAATTTACATAGCCTCCACCTCACTTTGTGATTGCCTTCGTATTTGTCAAAGTTTTACTGAACTTGTTGACACTTGCAAATTTCTTTAATGTTTACAGTATAAAAGTTTGAAGATATCAAACTTTAATTATCTTTTGCTATATAAAGACGAAGCTTATTTTCTTCTTTGTCAAAGGAAATGAGGCTTCGTTTAAAGTGGGGAATAAATCAGAACAAGGCTTCCACTGTCTCTTCATCCTCTTGAAAATATTAAAGAAGATTGCGCAATTTAAAATACTCCCGACACTTTAGATAAAAAAAAAGTTCAAAGGCTCCTAAGATTATACTATGTACTCAGTAATACATTTATCCTTTTTTTTGCCCTTTGTATCATTCTTAAACAAGTTTTACTTAAATTTGTGTCAAGTTTACTGAATGTTTATTTAGACAATATAATATATAATCAAGTTGTAGGTATATTTTTATTATTTTACATTTTGCACTTTCATAATCAAGTCAATACTTTGCTTAAATTTTAGGTTATTATTTAATAATTTGAAGATCGCACAATGTTTTACAACATCCTCCTGCCTCCAATTATTCTGTCATTTATTAATTATTATTATTATTATTAGTAGTAGTAGTAGTACTATTTTAGTATTATAATATATTTAGTAATTCCTTTGTCATATTTGTATAGTGTAGGCTTATTACATACTATTAATTTAACTGTAGATCATTCATGATTGTTGATGTCTGTATGTCGGACGCGATGGTTATACTACTTGCCTCTAGTTTCGAGGGTCGCGGGTGCAGACCCGACCGGGGTCGCTGGATTTTATTAGGATGGAAAAATCCAAGTCCTTCGGTAAGAACTTTAAGCCATGAGTCCCGAGTCTGGAGATTTTCAGGTTCGTAAACGGTCCTTGAGAGTAAATAAAGAGGCTTCTAAGCAAAATCTACCGACATCAACATCCCTGTAATACTTTAGTTACCCGTTAGATGTCTCATTGGGTCAATGTGTTGACCGCATGGCATCCATGACATCTAAGATCAAAAATAAGGTAACTAAAATTTAACTCCTTACGAAGGAGTGGCTGCGGCTCAACAATGAACAACTCATTATAGATAATATCTGTATAATGAAACATTTACGGTTTAAAGTCTTAACTTCATTAGGTAAAAAAAGTAATAATACTTATTATTAATATTGTTATTATCACTATTATTATACCTCAGTGTATACCTCCTAAATGATTAATTAATAATGTTATCATTCTAAATAATAATCAGTGAAGTATAATTTTAGTATTTATCGCTTAATACAAAACCTGTTTATTTAAGTTGAAATAAACACAGAAGGACCGAGCGAATTTTATCACACTGTACTTGTTTGATTTTCCTATTCGACGTATTTCCGGGTTCATATCCTATACCCCACAAATCTGATTGTGTTTATTCAATATTGCCCTCACTCAAGAAATGACAATTAGATGTTCATTGCCTTAAATTATCATAATTTAATAGATATGACACCGTTTGTGTTCAACGTAGGCAGCGCCCAAAGACGTTTGGGTGCCCGTTCGTCCCCGAGGTTGAAAAATGTATAGTGACGCGAATTACACAACCCTTTCTTATACAATCCTCACCAGCTTGTGGTGTACTGAAAACGATGCAACTATACTTACATCACATTATTGACGAAGCTCTGATGACTAACCAATGCTCAGGAAATGCAACATCGAAGCCCGTCTAGGGATAAACGTAACAGCCCTGAGGAACTCACTTGACTCTCAATCTCCAGAATAGTACCGTGAAACTTAAATAATCACTATTTAATAATTAAAATCAAATAGAAAATAAGGATAAAATTTCGATCACGGGTCGCGGAAATGTTTTTCTAAGTCCGAAGCAGACACCATGCGCAAGTGCCAGCAGATGAAAATGTTTACAAATTTAATCACGCAATGCTGCCAACATACATAACGCTCCTTAGCGATACAGTATTTTTATGCCTAAAATAACCTAAAAGCTAATCTAACGCAATTTAAGTACTCTAACCTGTAAAAGTATTAAATAGAATGACATGTAAATCAACGACCAAAAAGAGGTAGTGTAAATATTAAGTAACTGAAATTCTGAAATTTATGTTGACTGCATTGGAAGAAAGAAATAAAATAGCTGGGGGAAAAAATGGCTTCTACATTAAACAGTTACGTAAAGTTCAATATTCTATTAAAATACAATAGAAAAATAATTAGAAAACTTTTTAATGTTTAATAATGATAATTAATATCAAAAACAATCCGTGAAAGTAAAATAAGATAGCATCTATGTAAGGTATTTTAAAATCTCCGGCCCACATTTGAAACTTGAACCAAAATTAATTTAATTGAACATATATATAATAAGCTATTGCGAACACGAAAAAATAGATAGGCCCTTTTATATAATCTACTTGCTGAACCCAACGATGTTAGTCGAGATCCAATCAAATATATTCATAGCAGTAAAAATAATTGGATAAAAAATCTCACAGCATTTCTATTATCGAAGTTAGATGATCCCTCTATATTTGCTTGAGTAACATGTAAAAATATGTTGCCATTGTTGATAACACGTATGTTTACAAGAATATATTGAATCGTGGAACAGAATTGGGAATGTTTAGTTTAAGATTGTGGTTCGGAAAAGTTGAAATATTTATTGACGTATTTGGTAGAAAAAAGTCATAGAGGAAGAGAAACGGAAGTGATAGCGGTATAAATAATGCAAAGAGAAAGGAAACAAGTCCGATTGCCTTGAATGGAATATGTTTCAAGAATACGTGATCTGCTTTTGTATCAAACTCATCTGTTTTTACATTCTTTTCTTTTTCATTTCCTGCTTTCGTTTGTCATATAAGGGATTCTCTAAAATGTTTCCAATAATTCACTGATTTTCTCTGCAGAAAATGAAATGTAAATATGAACATTTGAAATTGTTTCAAATTCCGCATTTATAAACCACAATCATGAAAAAGTATAGGTAAATTATGACATTCAATACAAATGTATGACTATATTACCATACTTTACAGTACTGATTTTCAACCTTCTCGAATCTCTGTATCTCCTAGCAACTACAACAACTTCCTCGGCTCCCTTATTGGGTGTCTGATAAAACCTGGACATGTGTTGTTTCTAGTAGATAGCTTTGAAAATGCTTTTAAAATCAAACTCATCATCATCAACAACAACAACAAGGATTAAGCCCAATGGCCTCTTCCGATCTCATTATAGGTCGAATTGGCCCTTCCATCTCTTCAATGGTCTTCCCAACAATATTCTCCCTTTTGGTTTATAATTATACATTCTTCTTGGTATGCGCTCTTCGTTCATTCGTAATACGTGCTTAAGGTAAGACATTTTGATAGTATTTTATTCTTTCACAGAGATTAAACATATTAAGTTCTGTTCTTATATCTTCGCTTTTTTTCTTTTTATCGGTCCTGTGGTATCCTGCTATTGCTCTCAACATCTTCATTTCTGCAGCCTCTATTTGTTTACTATCTGCCTTTGTTAATGTCCAGGTTCACATCCATAGATAAAAGATGGAACTGACAACACTTTGTAAAATTTTAAAATAATTTCTTTTCTAGTTTTATTCAATAAAGTACGTTTAATTGTGCCACATAGATAATTGAATCGTTGTATTTTAGTGTGTTTATCTAAATTTGTGTCATTACTTAAATTACATCCCAAATAATTAAAATTCTGAACTTGGTCTATAATTACATTGTTCATCACTATTTTTGATCTTATTGCACATTTTCCTTTCAGAGCTAATATTTTTGTTTTAGATGTAGATATTCTAAATCAGACTCTAATATGTATTTTAATTCAAATAAACTACCTGTCAGGAAATGTTATAACATACATGATAAAATATTCAAGTAGTCCATTTTGAAAGTCGTTACTACAAAAAATAAATCACGCGAAATAATACATCATATTGTGCCTACCGTTTTATAAACTGATA
Organism: Diploptera punctata; assembly: GCA_030220185.1. Lineage (NCBI taxonomy): Eukaryota > Metazoa > Arthropoda > Insecta > Blattodea > Blaberidae > Diploptera > Diploptera punctata. Next base: position 30,944 of record JASPKZ010002187.1, on the reverse strand, counting down.
GATTTGTCTGAAAATATCAATAATATACTGAAATATACCCTCAAAGTATTGTGAAATGTAACTAAAACTGAAACAAAACAATTGACAACATATTCAAAGCAAAGTATCACTCAACTCAGACATGGCATTATTGTGAAACTTTTGGTAAATATGAAAAGAACCACGATGCACAAGACAGCCTTCCAATGTGCCCTGGGCGCACAGGTTAAAATCCATTATTAGAGTGTAAAATAATTTAAAAGTAATAAAAAAAGTCCTGAATCGTATATGAAGAAGTTTCAATAAGAAACATAAAGAAATAAAGGAAGATTATTATTAATCTGTGTCGTGGTATGTTTAAAACTTTCCGTATAGTGATAATATGCTACTCTCCATTCTTTTATTTGATACTTAAATGGTTATTTTTAAATCGAATCTATTCTCGCAGATGCGTGTTAGTTTGTATGTATGTGATGCTACGCCATTCAAGAAATCAAAGAATTCTGTGTAGATTATGATGCTTTTTATTTTGGAAATGTACGATCTAAATGTTCAGGTCATGTCGGGTATCAAATCCGGATTGTTTAGTGAGGAGGAAAACATTTTACCAACAAAGTAGATTGTGTGTACGGAGATTAAATATTATAAAAGTGGACTTAGTTCTTTATTCTCCTGAACTTTCGTTTCGGTACATTCTCATATTAGCCTTCGGCAATCAACTCAACATACAACCTCTGTTCAGTTTTAACACAATAATGATAATAAACACAAAGCTGGTATTTTTGTTGGGCAGAATCCTTGTAAATCCAGAGATGATGGACAGTGCGAGATTATAAAATGCGTTGAGCCAGTGACAGATTTGGGCGACTGTTGGATATTTTCATGTTTTGTCGATAACACACATGTATGAGTACATTACAGCTTGTAGTGATAATGTGTACTGCACGTTCGCTCTACCATATTGCATAGTTTTATGTTAAAAACAATACAAAATATAATCCTGTGATGAAAATGCACAAATTCGTCGCATTGTATTTATCATTTTTTATTTTTTTACATTGAACAATAATAAATAACACTTTCCCCATTATGTGCGACATTACTATCGCCATAAAGAGGATGTTCCGATATGAAGTTAGTTACTCATTGACTTAAACTTCAACTTATCACATGTATGCCATATTAAGTTCGTATTGCTCAATGTCAAAAATTTAATTATAACATCGATTAAAGCGCTGCTGCTATAAAGTAAAAATATTCTCTTTAATTTGCTTACTTGTGATTGGAGTTACTAGGTGGCAGTGGAGACCGAGTTCCCACTACATCTAGTAATAATGGGAATAAGATATAAGTATATATATATAAGAAAAATGAATGTTTGTACTAGACTTGCTCGGTTAGCGCACTGGGATATACATCCAGAGGTCCGGGTTCAAGTCCCGTCCGAGCATTTATGTTTCTTATAATGCCATATATGTATATAACATGAGAAGAAAAATAAATGCCTGAGTCGGGATTTGAACCAGAGTTTCTAAACTTTGTACGTTTAGCGCTCTAGCCATCTGAGGTACTGAGGAATCCTAACACAAATATTCATTTTTCTTTTGTATATATATATATATATATATATATATTATATGTATATGTGTGTGTGTGTGTGTGTGTGTTCAATGGGTAATTTGAACTGAACCGGGAACAACCACGAAGCTATTTACATAAACACATACAAACGTGAGAGAGACAGAGAGAAAGGGAGAGGGAGGTAGTCCGATAGAAGAACGAAGGAAAGAAGGTAAAATAAATTATAATAAAGTAATTAATATACAAAAATCGATTATATATATATATATATATATATATATGGGCCTATATCGCGTAACAGTTAGCGTCTGCCTGAACGACATCCTAGGTGTTCCAAACCCTATTCTTGAGAATGTAGTTTTTTTTTTTTTACTTGCGTGTATAATTTGGAACGAAATACTCGCGCTTTCATGAATACAACTGAGAAGATACTTCAAAATGAGAAGTAGGAAGTCAACTGACAAGAATTTCATCAATATTTTAAGAAAATGACTAGCTCTGAATTTCTTTAATATGAGATGTTTTCGACAGCAATAAAAGTTCATAACTTAAACTCCAGAATTTCCATAATTTTTGCATGACCTTGCATTTAATAATTTAACAGTTTACAAGTAATTTCATAAAAAGTTAGAATAATAAAGTTTGTACATGAAATATCAGTCGTCCTCAACAATTTTATTTAAAATTCTTAAAATAGTGAAGGTCTTTCAGAACTTTTTGTTCCATCTTAAACTCTAAGGATGGGATAGTATTTAATATATTTCTTAATTATCTATGATTATTTTTAACCATTATTTTAGCCAAAAGTTAAGAAAGGTCTTCGCTGTTTTAATGAATTTTAAATTCTTGAATACAACTGATATTCCAGTTACACATTTTATTAATTTAACTTTTTACATAACAACGGTATAGTGATTGGTATGACGAACTTGAAGAAGATTTCCGTTGCGTTTGGCCGTGGTCTCGGGGCTTGAAGAACCCCGACGTTTCGCCAGAGACTGCGTCCGGCATCCTCAAGGGTTCATAACTTCAACGATGTTTCACAATGAATTTTAAAACTATTGGAATAAATTCATGACCAACAATAAAACTTATTAAACTCCCGTCTCTGGTTATGAACTCCTTAAAAATTGTAACACACCAGCTATAAAGACTGTAATTAAGGTTGAATAATTAAGTCACTAGAATCACTTGTCTCCCTGAGCTGTCTCCTAATTGTCATTAACAATAGCTTTTAAATCGACGTAGGTTTTTCGGAAATTCCGTGTCAAGAAGAATACTAGTTTGAATGATTGAATCTCTCTGCCTCTGCGTTCCTTAAAACTATTATATGTATACGTATTTATATATCCCACGTTACCCTGCCACAAAAGCCGCGTCCTTTTTGCGAGAGGATTACTAATTATGTATAACATACATTGCTTACTTCTTGACGACACGAGGAATGAAGGACTTTCAGGTATGGGTGATCATCTCAGTGTCAGGGCTACCTCGAAGGGAACACAATATCTTATGACAGAATACATAATTCACACGTATAAAAAATCGAATCAATTAGAGGTTTGGTTAGGAGCGCACATATTCATGAGATTGTAATTTTGGTTGGTAAATATTTACGACTTGTATTGATGATCCGTCTATTTCAGTACATATACATTCAACATCATGGGTCTGACAAAAAGTGTGTTTGGCGCGTGTTGTTCCAGCTGTTATAGTCATCCCGCAAAATTCTAGATTTTAGAACGTAGAAATCGATCACTAGTATGCAAGTGTCACCTTTATGTTAAAGTAAATGGTGAGCAGTTGAACGGTGTGTTTAAGTGAAACATTACAATTTTGTGTGGAAACGGTATATTTTAGTACGTATAGCTACGACACCCTATGTACCCTATCGACCTATGGTCGATGTACATGCATTTTTATACTGGAATAAGTCCTTCATATTGTTCTTTTATCCTTCCGAAGGTGTAAACATCGTTTTGCAAATTTCTCTGTAACTGTTACCATCAACATAACGTAAAGTGACCTCATTACTCAAATCCAAGCTAGAGTGAAGAACAACAAAAGCTAAAGCGGGCAATTAATTGTAGTGGTACAATGCTCCTATTGATAGCTTTGTGCTCTGTCCGCGCAATCCTCAAATCTGTACTTCTCATTAAACCATTCCATTTTATGTTGAAGGGAATGTTCTATAAAATATAGTGAATAATTTTAATATATATATATATATATATATATATATATATGTATAAATGTTATATGCTGAAGAGATAAGGTACCTAAGTGGTCGCAAATATACAGAGTGATTCGAAAGATTGCGCACAAATTTCAGTGCCTCATAGAGGGTTAGAAATACAACTTTTGATTAGTAACTTATGGTCTAGAATGTAATCCTGGGTCATAACAAACCTGCGAATGTCAGGTTGGACAAGACATTATTTTGTGCACACACTTAGGCAAATCAAAATTGATTCACCAATTTGGTTTTACAATATGCCTACCACTACATTGATTCAGGCATACTATCGTCGTAGAAAGTTCTGGCGCACTACACCGAGTAGCTTATATCACTCGCCTCACAAACTTCATCAGATGCTGAAAGTATTCGGGCGACAATATCTTCTTGGTTGGGAACTGGTGTCTCATACACGAGGCTTTTATTATGCCCCCAGAAGAAAAATGTCAAGAGGCATCAGATCAGGGGAGTGGAATAGTCATGCAATTGGACCTTTCCTTCCGATCCAACGCCCTGAATAATTTTCATTAAGTAAGTTACACTCTTGAAGAGTGAAGTGTGCTAGTACTCCGTCTAGTTGCATCCACACCTGACGACATACGATAAGTAGTACATCTTCTAACAGTTCTGGAAGAACTTCTTGGAAGAATGCCTAGTGCCTCTCTCCATTCAAGGTTGATGGCAGGAGGTACGGTCCGATTATGTGATCAGCAATAATACCGGCCCATACATTCACTGAAAACCTATGCTTATGGTGGTGTTGGAGTGGAACGTGGGAATTATGCCGTGCCTAAACATGGCTGTTATGACAATTATAAACCCATCTCTGATGAACAATCCTTCATCTATGAACAACATGTTACTAAAATTGGACTCATTCTTACAACGGTCAACAATACATTCACAAAATTTAAATTGTCGTGGAAAATCATCCACACTGAAACCCTGAACATTCTATGGATGATATGAGTGCAGCTGGATGTCATGCAGGGCACGTCAAGCAATACGTTGGGAAATATCCATGATATGAGTTATGATACGTGTGCTCGTAGGTGCAAGTTCTTCCACGTGAGCAAGTGCTTCCTTTCTCATAGCGGCTGTTCGAGTCGTACGTCGCCGGCCTACATGATGCCATGAACGCAAGGAACCTGTACCCTCGAGTCGGTGGTGAATGCATATTGTCTGTTGTACAGGCGTTCAGCTTTGCGTACTTTACCGTTCGCTTTATCATACATGAAATTCATGTCTGGAAGTTCTGACAACGTGTATTCCATTTCACAAAAATCACCAACGCAGCTACCTTCAAAGAAATGTTGTATTGGATATTTAGAATACACTGCAGATACCTTATTGAAATGAAACCAACCAACAGAGCGCACTGATGACTATCGGATGTAAACTGAAGAGTACACACGTGCTGTACTGCACTGAACGGCATGACGATAGACGTCTTCATAAATAGAGCCTTCATAAATTCATACTTTAGTGTCGCGAACCCTGTGCCTCTATCAAAAGTAAGCTTAGATTCCCATTGAAGTTCCCGACTTTCCCAGGCTTGTACTGACCCAGTAATACTTTCCAGACCATAAGATACTAATAAAAATTGTTGTTCTTCGTTCCCTCTATATGCTCCTGAAATTTGTGCGCAACCTTTTGAATCACCCTGTATAATGGATGGGACTAATTTGAGTATCTGGAAGTAAAATTGGATAAAGAGGATAAAACAAGGAAGTGATACTAAGAACAGAATAAATAAAGGTAGAGCAATAACAGCAATGATGAATGTTAGTCTTATCGAACAGATATATAACCAGAATAAATAAATTACAAATATATAATTCAATAGTGAGAAGTACTGTCACATATGGAGATAAAGTTTGGAAATTCAAGACAAACTTAGAACAAAAACTTATGTCGATAGAAAAGGATCAGAAAAATAAGAAATACTGCTATACGAGAAAAAATTAATATAAGATATAACCCATTAAATTGGTATGGGCACATACGACACAGAATGCAAGACGAAATGCTACCCAGGAAAACATTGGACTTGGAGGAAGAACAAGGAGGAGGAAAGGAAGACCTCGAAACTCGTAGATAAGAAATAAGAACTGGAGGACATGGAGTGGATGGATAGAGACGAGCGGAGAAGAAAAATAAAACTTTAGATACAGAAAGATGTGGAAACATTAAAAATATTCCATTATCTAATAGAATACGATATGAGGTGTAGAATGGCTGCACCAATTGTACTGAATGTTTATATCTCGTACTTTCCGCAAGCGACGTCATTGTTCCAAAGCACCTACAATCAGGTTCATTTACACCGCACATTTAACCTGTTCTTAGTCAACTCGTGTCAGACACAGGGCCGAATCGAAAGATGATATTGACAGTCTATGAATTACAAGGTGCCGGCCTACCATGCCTGACGTACCATCACAGGGACAGTAGAAAAAAAAATATGAGTGTGGAAAAATGGTGAAATTAAATATGTGGCAGAGGAAAACGGAAGTAACCTGCCCAGATCCGTTTCGTTCACTACAAACCTACATGGAGTGTCCTAGACGCTAACTTCGGATCGCAGCGTCTATCTGCTTCCGCCATGTAGCACCACACTTTAACATAGGTAACAATTTTACATCACCTCTTAATATATTTTAGTTTGGGATACGAATGTCAATATATTAGATAAATGATTGCATGAATAATATTCTGAAATGGAGAATAAACATAACTTTACTCACCGGGACTATCGAACCCATAGGTTCATGGCCACGCGGATATAAGCTGTCCATGCATCCATATCCTGAGATTTTTCCATTCATCCCCTGTATAACATGCTTATCACAAATCATAGTTAATGTTATTCTCCCATCTCAATCTTGGTCTACCAATCGGGCGCTTTCCCTGACGTTTTCGTACAAGAAGCTTCAATACCCCTCTTTTTCATTCCCCATGTGTGCCACATGCCCTGTTCATCGCAGTCTATGAGTCTTAACTGATTTTATTATATCTGATATCCTACCCACAGTGACTCATATTTTCAATGCTTCCCTTATAACTTCCATCTTCCCTATTGTATGGAAACAGTCTAGAGTTCAGCCTATACCAAAAATAAGTACACCTACTAACTGTAATGACTTCCGACCGATTAGCATCCTTCCGACATTATCTAAATCCCTGGAATATATTGTACATAAGCAAATGACTGATTATCTCCAAGAAAATCACCTCCTTGATCCTTATCAATCAGGCTTTAGATCTGGTCATAGCACAACCACAGCTTTGCTAAAAATTACCGAAGATATTCGTGAAGCCGTGGACAGACGTCAATTGACTCCTTTAACCTTACTTGACTTCAGCAAAGCTTTTGACACAGTAGACCACGACTTACTTATGATAAAGCTCAAGCACCTACATTTGTCTGACAGCGCTGTATCCTGGTTCGACTCATACCTGCACGGTCGTCAACAATACGTTTCATTAAACTCTAGATCTTCGTCTTGGCGTAACGTGCCGGCTGGAGTCCCCCAGGGCAGTGTTCTCGGACCTCTTCTTTTCTCAATCTACATAAATGACTTGCCAACTGTACTAAAGCACTGCCGTTATCACCTCTATGCTGATGATCTCCAAATTTACCTACATTCACCTCCTTATTCTCTCTATAACAGCTTGATGAAAATGAATGACGATCTCATATCCATCTTTAACTGGTCTTCAAGTATCGGTCTAAATCTAAATCCTAACAAGTCACAAGTAATTCTAATGGGACAACAAAGACTGCTTACAAACTTTGACATATCTACACTTCCAAACATTACTATAAATAATATAATTATCCCTTATTCTTCTTCAGTAATAGATCTTGGACTACATCTAGACGCAAATTTAACCTGGCAAACACAAGTGAAAACACATATTTAAAAAGACTTTCTCCATCTTACATTATCTTAGACGTTTAAAGAATTTTCTCCCAGTTTCGTTAAAACAAATCCTTGTGCAGAATCTTGTGTTACCACACTTCGATTATTGTGACATTATATATAATGATCTAAACTATGCCTTGTCGCAGAGACTGCAGCGTGTTCATAATGCTTGCATTCGATTCATTTTCAATATCCGCCGTTATGACCATATTTCCGAACACTTTAATAACCTCTCTTGGCTCCGTCTTACTGACAGACGTAAATTGCACTCTCTTTCGCTACTTTTCAAGCTTCTGAATTCCTACATTCCTACTTACCTGGCGTCCAGATTTGAGAAGTTATCCTCCTACCACAATATTGACACTAGGTCACAAGATAGCAGTCTGCTAACAATTCCTCTTCATAGCACTTCCTCCTATTCTACTTCCTTCACAGTAGCCTCCGCCCGCTCCTGGAATCTCCTTCCTCAAGATATCAGGGGTTGCCGCACACTTGGCACCTTTAAGTCACGCTTATACAGTTACCTGTTGTCTAATAATTAATTTTTCTCTATTTATTTAATTTTATACTATGTCATTAATCTTTTCCTCGTTTTTTATATATCTTGTACATATTATATATTTAATTCGTTAAATTTAGAGTAAATCAAAATAGATTATAAATATTAATTGTATTGTATTCATAACTTGTAATCGTTTATATATATATATATATATATATATATATTGTAATTTAGATTTAAGACTTTTCTTTTGTATTTTTTTTTAAACCTGGTTGAGTGGTAGACAAGGCCTTAAGGCCTTAACTCTGCCAGGTAAAATAAAGCTATTATTATTATTATTATTATATAGCTTCATCCTAGTAGTCTTCTCCATTCCGCTTCTCTTCATCTCTCTTTGGTCCAAACATTATCCTAAGAACTTTATTCTCCAATACCCTCCCTTAAAATAATCCGTGTTTCGCAGCCATATAATGTAACAGGGAAAATAACATTTATATATTTTTTTATTTTTACGTCTTTTAAGAGGAGTTGGGACGACAAGAGTCCCTGAATGCATAATTGCATGCATTAGGAGAATTGAGCCTAAGTTTAATTTATTTGTTCATCTCGTTTCTTTTATAATTAATGTTCCAGATATTTGAATTCAGCCACTTCTTCAAAATTTCCCTCACTGTCCATTTTCATTAGAATAAACATTAAGTAATTAATAATAGAAAATAAACCTCTGGAACAAGTAACTCATTTTAATTATTTGTGTTGTAATTTTACTATAAACACAAAAACTGAAAGACACGTAAATTTGAAACTGTCAAGATTTCAAATAATATGTAGAACTATACATAGAACATTAAAGAACAAAACAAGAAGAGATACTAGATTGAAGTTTTATAAAACATTGACAGTTCCTGCATTACTTTATGGCAGTGAAACTTGGGATATGACCAAAAAATTACAAAGTAGAAGACAAAGCGTGGAAATGAACTTCCTTAGAAGATCAAAAGGCTGCACAAGAATGGATCGGTTAAAGAACGAAGATATAAGAACAGAGTTAAATATATATCCATTAAATGATAAAATCAAAGAATATAGAGAAACACGGTTTAGACATGTAGAAAGAACGAACGTAACACGATTACCAAGAGCAGCATTTAACTACAAGCCAAGAGGTTCAAGGAATGTAGGAAGGCCTGTAAAAAGGAACAACTGTGAGGCAGAACAGGCACTTTGCCTAGTCCGTGCAGTGAAGAAGAAGTAATTAATGTATTGTATTTTCTTTTATCCATGTTTACGAGAACTGTCTACACTCTTCTCAAATCTGTGCATTATTATAGACAGACTTGTCATACACTGTAAACACTCCGCCCTTTCTTGGGTTGTACATAGAACTGTTTTATTCGATTTTAACGGACCGTATTTTAGAGGAACTTGGTGTGTTCATATATTGAGAAAAGTATACCTGAAGTGTTAGAATCCCTGTTGATCTATTTAATTGTCAAATTTCAATTACCAATGATGCTTGAAGTGAAATAAGGATGGAATATTTCACTGTGCATCGACATCTACTGAGTACAATGCACACGCCACACTGTCTCGGTTTTGTTGTCGACCTCAAAATGTATATCACCCACATTTACAAGGGCGTTTTAATGGATAAAGTATACTATAGGGATGCTTATCGATCAGGTAGGGGCGGTTTTGCGGTGGATGAGATATATGGGGCAAAACCCACCCCTTTTCCTTTACACAGATGATGCTACAATACACAGCTGCAACCCTATGGTTGCGATGAATTTACGTGCGTTATTCATGATGCAGAAGATTGGATTGTAAATCCTACTTACTTCTGTACATCACTTCTTCAATATGTCCGCTATTTACTACAGATATATACACGGAAACATATGCAAAAAAATAATTTTTATATAATCATTCAAACTCATGTCTTTCTCTCCTTTAAAATATTGAAATGAACGTACCCTCTTTTTTCCGGGCCATCATCGAATTTATATTGTTGTTGTGTGATATAATTGTAATATCCTCTGGTCCCGAGGGTCGCGGGTTCAAACCTGGCCGGGGTCGATGGATTTTTTTAGGATAGAACCCTCAGGGGTCCTCATCTAGGGGATATGTGGATGGCGACCACAAGGTGCCCAAGCTGAGCAAAACATTTCTTCCACTTACTTGTGTTTTGCACTCTTTTAACTTTACTATCTAACCTCCCTTGGTTAACTCTTGTTTTTTTCGACCCCGACGCTATTAGGGCATCCAAGGGCTAGGGAGTCTTTCCTTTCTTCCATTTCTTCTTTCCTTTATTTTCTTTTCTTCTCCAGAAAAGCCTGACCAGAGGCTATAAGATGGCAGCCCCATCACTGGTCTTGCCTTCCTTTGGCCAGCAACCAATCGAAGGGACTATTATTATGCTTTCAAATCTTATATGAGAATTTTCCGGAATGATCAAACTATTTACGCTGGAGGGAAAATTTTCTATAGGATCGTAACAGGCCTTGGCCTAATACTTGGAAGGAAGAAGAAGACGAAGAAGAAGAAAGAAGAAAAATTCAAGGAGCAAGTCCTCCCGGCTCTGAAGATTTTTAGACTCTTAAAAGTTCCTTAAGCCTAAAAAGGCTTCTAAGCAAAATTTACAGAACTTTACCATATTATAACTTGGTTTACCAGTTGTCATTATGAGGCGGCAAGCTGACCGCGGGCCATTCACTGACATCTATCCGAAAACAAATGTAACTAATTTAGTATGGTTCAATTTCTCCCCTGTAGGGGGAGAGCGCTTAGGTCTCGTTCAGAGAAACAAGGGCTTACAAGAAAAAAGAAAACCATGGATTTAATAGAAAAATGAGTTGATAAATAATCGTGGTGAATTGGGTTTTGGTATCGTAATGTAATTCCATCTCAACCTTTGTGCAGGCGACTGAGGAATAAAAAAAATCAAAATTCTCGACATCAAACTTCAAATACTGGACCTCGTCAATACATGTCTGAAACGCTAATTATGAGGCAAATTCCTTGGTTCTATTTCGTTTTAAATATTGTATTATTATAATTACACACACACACACACAACACACACATATATATATATATATATATATAGCCTCAGGTTGCCGTGGGATTGTCTTCACGTCGGTTTCTCGTCATAAAAAACACACATAATTGCATAAAACTCTACAATAATTTTATTTAATTCTATGAACTCTCAGTGATATGTTACTCACAAATTGCAGTAATAATTCACTTTGCTTTAAAGTTTATATATCACACAATTACCTTCTGTCTCTAACGCTTTCACTTGCCACAGATGGCAACAACTGCAAGGACGTCTCATTACTGTTAACTTCTTACAAAATTCTAAATATGTTAGTAAGCAGACTTATGCCCTATGTTGATAACATATTGGAAATCGTCAATGTGGATTTGTAAGAAACCTACGCTTTATTGAGTCATAATAGTTCAAAGTAAAATAGCTTATGTATTAATCATTTCTCAGATAGAGTATTCAACTTGACGCAAAAACCTGATAACAAACAAATGAACCTTAAACTAATATGGTGTACTAACTTGCCCATTTTCTCACCCTAACTTGCCCACAAATATAAGTGGACTTCTGAGATAGAATCCCGTTATTTGCGAGTAACAATGTTGGCAATTGTCTCTAGTGGGAACATGTGTTATCACATTGGCCAACTTGATGCTAGCAGTCACTTGTTCTGCGATCGAATATTCATAGATGGCACGGTGGCATAGAATAGCCAATTATTTGATTTAAGAACGCTTTTTAACATAATAGATTTATTAGCTTCGTGATGCAATGTTGGGTGTTATAAAGATTTGAAAAATTGTCATCACAGGTTTCTTATTTCATCATTTAAGTTATTTTATCTGCTGTAATTAACAATACAGAATCCGCCACAATATTTCTATACCGAAAGAAGCAATACACATATCTTAATTATTTGGGTTGCAATTTTATTATAAACACAAATACTGAAAGAGACATAAGTAACAAATTGTCGAAATATCAAATGATATGCGTAACTATACATAAAACATTAAAGAAAACAAGAAGAGAAAACTGGATTGAAGTTTTTATGAAACATTGGCAGTTCCTGCATTACTTTATGGGAGCGAAACTTGGGTAATGACCAAAAAATTACAAAGTAGAATACAAAGCGCAGAAATGAACTTATTTAGAAGAACAAAAAGGTGCACGAGAATGGATCGGATAAAGAATAAATATATAAGAACAGAGTTAAATAGGGGAGAGTCGTGTATTTTGGGCCACTTAACTCAAAATTCGAGTAACGCCTTTAATTCTATTTTGAAAAGTATTAATTTTATAAATGATGAATAGTACACAGTACTGATTGCTTTTATGATAACTACGTCTTATAATAACTTCCAGAAATTGTTTACAAATTATGTTTACATAAATAATGATTGCGTGTAATTTGGGCCGAGATCGTGTAATTTGGACCGATGTCTTATAGGTTGTACGTGCAAATATAATTACTCGTATTACTTTTTAAGTGATTTATTTCAAAAATATAAGTAAGAGAATACATTATAGCACTTTCACTTTTTTCCGGATTTATAAATCTGTACTACAGTCTATCCTCATTTGTGTTTTTCTGAAATCAAGACAGGGAACATAAAAAATTATCGAAACACAAGAAATAAATACACGTAGATAAATAATGAACATATGCAATTTTTGGATTCACAAGGTCAGGTTATCAAAGAAATAAATTTAGAAAATTGAAAGTCGAAATATATTAAATTATATAACAATAATAATAAAACTTAATAAATAATAAATTAATAATAATAATAATAATAATAATAATAATAACAGCAATAACAGTGGGCCGTAGTTGAACTAACTTATTGTCGAACACAAAATTAACTGATTAATTAAAATAATCAAAAGAGATTATTAACATGCACTAAACAATATAAACGTTTTATAATACGAAGTTTAATAATGTTAGAGAGAATAGAAGTAATAAGTACTAAAATAATAATTATATTAGTTAATTAACCTTATGTCCTAGCGGCCATGAACCTACGAGTTCTACATTGCCAGTGACTTGGTTGGTAGTAAAGTAATTTTAATAATAAAATAAAATGATGTCTGCCATTACTTTATAAAATTTTAGATTTTTCTTTTCTTGTGCTTTTAAATATCCTTTTGATTGTTCCACTTATATAATTAAATGTATTAAGTTTTTTAAATAGATCTTCATTTTTAAAATAGGAGATTTCATAACTCAGGTATTTAAAATGGTTTACTTGTTTAATGGGTTTCCCCTCCAGATTTATTTTAGCTCTTACGGTATCTGATCCCTTAAAAGCTAGGATTTTCGTTTTACTTATTGATATTTTGAAATTATATTTCTATATAATGTTATTTAACCGTTAAATTGGCAAAACACAAATTTCTTCTGTTAGTTATTTGAACGTGGCGGACCGCAGTGTAAACAGAATCTTGTATAACTGTTATTATTAGGTATATTGTATAATTTGACACTTATTTAACTTGTTTCTTTCTGTTAGTTTTCTTCTGATTTATTTAAAATATTAGATTAATTTAACCAACTGATGTATCCAAAAGGATACATTACGAATTTAAGGGTTAACTGAAAGAGCGATTTCTGTACACCATCTTCTGAACTAGATATTAGAACTTGGTCGTCTGCAAAAAGTAAGGTATCTAAAATCTTATTTTGAAATGTGAGTCCAAATTTATCTGCCAATTATATATGATATCGTCAATATAAATATTAAAAAGGGAGGATGAAAATGGACATCCCTGTCTTACACCTCTATTTATTGTTGCTGTTATATTGTTTTTATTTTTGCCTCCAGTTTCTATTGTTATTTTATTTTCTACATATAGACTTTTTATTGCAGTTATTAGGTGCTGAGGTACGCCTTTCTCTTTCATTATATTCCACAATTTATTTCTGTTAACTTTGTCAAATGCCTTTTCAAGATCTATAATGCCATAAAAGTTGGTAGATTATATTCTCTATGTTGAATTGTAAGTTAATGCACTTAATATGACACTAGTGTCTACCGGTAGTAGCTACTCAGCCATCAGCTAAGGAAGAGACGTATGGACAGGGAGTTTTAACGTACTAATGGCTTGTACACAGCTGTTTCAACCTTCCAGGACATGTTTAGCCTGGTTTAAAATCCAGAGGTACCATGATCACCCGCGCATGCCTAGGATGAGGTGTTATATCCAACATTATACTGATATAAGCGCTGTATTGACTATGAAGTGCATGACCTTGAATATGAATGTACAGTATTTCGGTACAGTCTGGTAACTATCAAAATAAACTATGTAACTCCCTGGAGTAAGGACACGTTTCGAATCGTGACAAATTAGTCTTAAGTTATCCCGTTCCCTATATCAATACACCTGGCAGAGTCATGATAAAAAAGCATGTTTTGAGATAATAAGGCATTGACAGGAATTGTCACTTAAAAACTCACGAGTTCTGGAGTGGTCAATATGTTTGATTTTCGTTTAGGAACGAACAATTCTTGCAAACTTCACTGATACATATAGTACCAAGACGCATGCTATTTTAGTAGCGCTAACCTTTGATCTGGAAAGGTAATTTATTTTCTGTGCCCACACCGAATGCCTGAATTCACATCTCTGAATTAAGTTTTGCCTATAGCTTCTACAGGTATTGGTTATTGCATTAAATCATAATAATGTATTTATCTGTAATTAACTGCATAAATATTATTCTTCCATGTTTAGACGAAATAGATACTTAATATAATATCACTTAATATAATGTCTTAATTTAATAATTTAATTATTAAGTAAAACACCAACACTCTGTTGAGTTGCACTGGGAAGGTGGGACTGGAAGTGAACATCAATAAAACTGAATACATGTTCACACGTGTAGGTATATTGTATCATTGAGGTAGACAGTTGGTGAGAGATTTTGGAAATTTTGAAGAAGTGGCTGAATTCCAGCAACCCTGCGTTATTTTTCAGATATATCAACCTGTTTACTACTTGCAAAAATACCTGGGAAAAACGATTTCAAATAGGAGTGGGATGCGGGAAATAATTGGACATGAACTGAATTCTGGAAATGCATGCTCTTGTGCAAGGCAGGGACTCCTGTCGTCCCAACTTCTCTCAAAGAACACTGAACTGAAAATATATAGAATTATTATTCTCGCAGTTATAATTATTGTATGCATGCTAGACACAGACTCTAGCTTTAGCTTTATTTAATAATTATAATAATAATAATAACTTTATATGTGTCTAAATGGCTCAAAGAGTAGGGTGCGTGAAGGCAAACAGTTTTCAGACACTGAAATCCAGAATGGGTTGAAGCAAGGAGATGCACTATCTCCTCTACTATTTAATTTTGTACTAGAGCATGCCATTAAATCTTTAGAGAATGAGGAAGGCTTACAACTGAATGGTATTAACAAGCTGTTAGTTTATGCTGATGATGTAGTACTACTGGCCGATAGCGAGGAGATACTAAAGGCCAACACGCACACACTATTGAGTAACACTAAGAAATTAGGACTGGAAGTAAATATCAATAAAACTAAATATATGGTCACACGTAGAAATTCAGTATATAATGAAAATGGACAGCTAATGACAAATGAGGGAAATTTTGAGGAAGTGGCTGAATTCAAATACCTAGGAACAATAATCACAAATAGAAATGAGATGCACAAAGAAATTAAACATAGGCTCAATTCTGGAAATGCGTGCTATTATACATTGCAGAGACTTTTGATGTCCCAACTCCTTTCAAAAAACGTTAAGCTGAAGATGTATAAAACTATTATTCTACCAGTTATATTATATGGGTGCGAAACATGGACTCTTACTTTAAGGGAGGAAAGGAGATTACGAGTATTTGAGAATAAAGTTCTTAGGAAAATTTTTGGACCAAAGAGAGATGAATAGACAGGTGAATGGAGAATACTACATAACAATGAACTACATGGTCTTTATAGGAAGCCAGATATAATAAGAACAGTTAAGTCTCGTAGACTGCGATGGGCAGGACATGTTGCGCGTATGGGGAATGAAAGACGTGCATGGAAGCTTCTTGTAGGAAAGCCAGATGGAAAACGCCCAGTTGGTAGACCAAGAATGAGGTGGGAGAAGAACATTAACTATGATTTAAGGGAAGTAGATTATACAGGGAATGATTGGAAAGCATTAGCTCAGGATAGGGACGTATGGAGAGCTTATGTCCGCGCGGCCATGAACCTACGGGTTCGATAGTGCCAGTGAGTAAGTAAGTATAATAACTTTATTTTACCTGGCAGAGTTAAGCCCTTAAGGCCTTGTCTACAGGGAGGAGAAAGGATTACGAGTATTTGATAATAAAGTTCTAAGAAAATTTTTTGAAACTTTGAACCAAAGAGACATGAAGAGACAGGCTAATGGAGAGGACATCATAAGGCGAACTAACTGCATGATCTTTATAATATAATAAAATCAGTTAAGTTTCGCAGACTGCGATGTGCAGGACATGTTGCACAATGGGGAATCAAAGAGAGGCATGGAAGCTTCCGATAGGAACACCAGAGGGAAAACGCCCAGTTTATAGACTTTGAATGAGGTGGCAGAATAGCACTAATCATGATTTGTGAGAAATAGATTATACAGGGGATGATTGGGAAATATTTGCTCAGAATAAGGATGTGTGGAGAACTTTGTCCGCGCGGCCATGAACCTATGGGTCCGATAGTGCCAGTGAGTTAGTCAGTTAGTACACAAATTGATTATAAAACTCTGATTTTATCGTACAAATACGAAATTTGTTTATTGAATATAGAATAGAGAGACCTGACAGTTATGCTGTATGAAACTCCAGTACATAAAATACCAAAGATCTGGTTACCAAACTCTTAATATTATTGCTTATTGTAGAACAGACGCCAAGGATATTTTAATAAATGCGACGAATTATATTTGTATAAAAAATAATACAGATTTTCAATAGTTCCACATCTTTCTTTGCACACGTTTTATTCGACTTTGCACTTATCACTGGATCTCCGAGTATCTCCACTCTCTCGCATTCCTATTGTGATTTCTTTTTTCTTTCATTTTGTACAAATATTAATGTCCATCCATAGTAATTTTGCCCGAAGGCAGGTCCTTCACTGCAATCGTAGCATTTTCATGCTATGCTTGCAGCTTTATTAGGGAATTTTAGGTGTGGTAGCTTCCCGTTGCTCTCCACACCGGTGAAGGATGATGATGATAATGATGGCCATATGATTTCGGGGATCGTTTGGGCAATATTAATATATAAATATATAATATTATTTGTGATATCTTTCTTTTTTCGCAAGAAATCCATTTCCATTCACAAGAATGTCACTTTAGATGTTAATCAAGTTTTCTACATTTCTGCCACATGAGTAATGATACTTATTAAACTTAGTTTTGTTTTTAATATATCTTTCCCTCTGGTTCCGAAGTTCTCAAGTTCAAATCCGGCAGCTGTCGATGGATTTTTCCTTTAACTAAGTAAAAGTCCTGATTACACTGATCAACATGATTTTTGTCTCACGAGTACCATTAGTTGTACTTAATGCAGTTTTTTATCGTGTTTATTTGAATTAATTATCACAACTTCTCATTCACTAAAATAAATTAATTCATTCATAAAAAAATAAATACTCGAAAAAACCAATATAATTCTATATAATCTTAAAAAATAAATCTTAAATAACAAACTGATATAAGCTTCACAATCTAGGATAATTATTTTATATCTCTAATTCGGATAATTGTGTTTATTGGCAGGGCTGCTCGGTCGCCTACATGTAGAAGGTGAACGTTTTTTGACGAAACAAATACTGCCTTATTTTAATAAAACTGAATTTAATTATTAAGTAAAAAAGCATAAATGATTATTAGCATCTTACCTCTTTTTCAAATATGTATTCGGAATTTCTCTATCATCCACTTTTTTTATTTCATTTTAAATTAATGGATTTAAATAATTTTTTTTTAATAAACGTTTTTTTCGTCCATTTGTCCATTGTAAAATAAAACCAAATGAGCTAACTCAAATGGTTTTTAGGTATGGAAAAGAGATATCAAGGTAAATGGAATCCTAATATGCTGGCCGATTATTCTTGGACCATCAAGAGGGATGCTCCACAGGCGAAATATAGTAGAAAGTAGTCATGTCTTACTTTCTAGGCGAGTCCGAATGTTCGAATATTGTGTAGTTACGAATGTAGAAAATATTAAAGTGTTTGAAATTAAAAATTCCTGGCTCTCGGAAACCTTGCGTGATGGAGAAAACCCGATATCATATTTGAATTCAGGAGAAAAAATACTATCAGAATCACATATTTTTCTTTCTGAAACAAACAAAAAAAAGTTAATTTTTTCTTGCTCAGTGTTACGGTTTCCTTAGGAGAAACGTACAGCTGTGAATCTCAATTTGTAGATTTGAGACCCACAAAATGTCCTGTAATACGTATGTTTATATCTATATACCCCATACGTCTCGCATGGGGATACGAGTGCTCCGTAACGGAAGTTTTTAACCAAGCTAATTTAGTTACGTATATTTTCCTGCAGATATCAACGAATGACAGGTGGTTAGCACATCGCCTGAATGAGACATATAATAGGTAACAAAGGTATTACTTGGATGGATGAAAATCGTTGAATTTTGCACAAAGGTATTCTTATTCAGGATTGCGGTTCTTTCACGAGCCTGAAAAATCTTCAAACAAGTCCCTCTCAGATAACTTGTCCCTTGGATTGTTCCATGCTAAAAATCATTCGATCCTAGGGACTAGACGCAAGGGACATAATCACTAGACCACGGCGATCGACAGAAGATCCTATAGCCTATACAGAATAAGTGGACTCTTAGCAAAATGTATCGCCCGGATTTTAATTACGACGCTAATGACCCTGGCTATTAAACAGTGTTATTAAATAAAAATGCTACCTGCTTAGTCAAATAAATTGCTTCTTTTAACGCAATATTTTGATTTTTAATATTCAAATTCAGAAAAAATATTAGAAAAAATAGAAGAAAATCGTTTGAAATGGTATGCACACCTCATAAGAATGGAAGAAGATAGAATGCCAAGGAATATCCTTGATTGGAAAGCTAATGGAACAAGTGGAAGAGGCAGACCTAGAGAACGTTGGATAGATGGAGTGAGGAAAAGTATGGAAGCTAGAGATTTGAGGGAAGATCACTTTGGGTTGAAGGAGAAACACTGTACTGTGGAATATTCCTAATAAAAAATAGTTTTCGTCCATTTCCCTTATATATTTTGTAAATTTACTTTCAATCCTATTTTTTCGTGTTATTTGAATAATTTGTTTAATCTTAATTTGCACACATTCATATTCTTGAGTAATTGCAATGAGCATAAAAAAAATATATATATTTTTTTGTCTCAGAAAGAAAAATATGTGATTCTGATAGTATTTTTCTCCTGAATTCAAATATGATCTCGGTTTTTATACATCACGCAAGGTTTTCGAGAGATTTACTTACTTACTCACTGACACTATCGAACCCGTAGGTTCATGGCCGCGCGGACATAAGCTCTCCATACATCCCTATCATGAGCTAATGCTTTCCAATCATTCCCTGTGGTTTTCGAGAGACAGGAATTTATAATTTCTAACACTTTAATACTTTCTACATTCGTAACTACACAATACTCGAACATTCGGACTCACCTAGAAAGTAAGAAATGACGATGTTCTGCTATATTTTGCCTGTGGAGTGTCCCTCTTGATGGTCCAACAATAATCGGCCAGCATATTAGGATTCCATTTGCCTTGATATCACTTTTTCATAGCTGAAATCTCCTGGGTTAGCTCATTTGGTTTTATTTTTACAATGGACAAATGGACGAAAAAACGTTTATTAAAAAATAAGTATTTAAATCCATTAATTGAAATTGAAATAAAAAAAAACTGTGGGTAATGGAGAAATTCCAAATACGTATTTGAAAACACGATAAAAAAACTGCATTAAGTACAACTATTGGTACTCATGAGACAAAAATCATGTTGACCAGAGTTATCATCTTATCGTCAGCAAATAGTAATGTATAAATATATAATATATTTATTGGATAAATAACTATTCAAATTGACTGTATTGTATTATATAAGAAAAGATGGAGAATGTAGTAGATTGCTGTATTCCATTGGAAGCTATGATAAGTGTTCCAATCAGTTGGAATGCAGGCTTTCACGGCCGGTAATCATGGTATGACCACGGCCACATAGCCCGGAATCTCGGAATCTTTTACTACCAGTTCCAATCAGTTGTTTGAAAGGTAATAATTGAGATTTATATTTAAAAAAAAAATCGAATTGAAATTCCGAAGCCGACCAATTTAAATTTTTCCTTTTTGGTTATATTCAGTTAAAAACAAAATTGTTAGAATTTCATTACTAATACCATATTAATATAATAACTATTTGAATATGTGTTGAAAATTAGGTCAGTGAACGTTTGCAGATAACGCATGACAAACGTTACAATAAAAGTGGGCAACATGGCCCATTGGATCAACTAAGGTTCTGTATTCGAAAAGTCCTTAGATGTCAAGGTAGATTTAAATACAATAAACTCTTGTAATTAAAAAAAACTTTGTTAATTATTATTTTTATTATGCTGGTTTGGTATTATTTAAAAATATAACTTTTTATTTAATTATGTATTTACATTTCCATATCCAAAACTATCCGGCACTACGTAGTTCGAATGAGATGACATGCTGGGAATTTTATCGATAATTGTTATATTAATGATTTCTAATGAAAACATATATCTAGATTAAATAAATATATAAATAAATGTCTTTATTTGCACATACTATACATACCTGAATTTCGAAGGGATTCCCAAATGAGCAGTAGCTCGTTTTCAGGTTCACTCCAAATAAAAAATGAATACAATATAATTTGAAAATTACAAAAAAATAATTCCCATAAAATGCATAATAAAATCCCGTTGAGTTTTTATTCAAAATATAAAGTAATAAAATTATTACCTGATAGGTGTCGTCGTCCTCAATGTGGTTCGCTCAAAACCTTATAAAAACTTATTAAAGGCCTCCCGCAAACCGAATTCCATCAGCAGTAGAAGGTTTCGAGTTACTGAATGTTGTTTTGTGTGATTTTGTAGAGATGATGTGTTCTCGTTTAAAATCATATCCTGATTTTTTCCATTAATAATTTCCAACTCCAATAATATGTTTATTTTTACCGAATTTTTATCTTTGTGAATTATGATTCGAGCTTTTTTTTTATTTGGCGGCCAGCGTTAACGATTTGTTAGGATTAACAAAACTTTCCTTCTGCGTATATGAAATCTTTAAAATGTTCCTTGAATCTGATGTTAAAAGTTCTGTTGGTTTTGCCTATATAGAAAGTGTTGCAATTTTGACATTAATATGCAAACTCCTTTATTGTTGAAAAACATTGTTTTTCTCTATGTCGTTGTTTATTACATTATATATTTTCAGTTCCTTACACTAAATTTAGGTACTTATATTATGTTTTTCAAAGATCTAACAAGTTTCATGGTTTCTTTCCGATAATATGTAAATGTTAGCTAGTTCCTTTTATTGCCACATACATTTTCGAGTTCAATTATATCATTATTTTACCTCATTTTTACGAATTTGCCTATAATTCGTTCTAGGAAGCAGTTACTTTTTGCAGTGTTTAAATATACTTTAATTATATTTTGTAATTTTTCAATTTTATTATATATATATTCTTGTTTATTAAATTATCAAATGTCCTAATGGTTTGATGGTAAGAATGTATTGATTTATTGATTATGGCCTAGTAAGCGGATTGCGATAAATGCAAATTTCAATTTTTTTCTTGTTCAGGTTTTTTTATTATTGTTAGGTCAAGGTAGTTGTGTTATTGATTTCAATTTCATAGTGATTTTCGTCATGCATATTATATAATTCCTATAAAATGTATTTTATTTTCTGTTTTAGTTTTCATAAGTTATAATTATGTCGTCGACTTATTTAGCAATTATTTTTATTTACAACTTTTCAAAATGCATGCTCTCCAATTCTTGTCAAAATATTTCTGCTAGAAATTAGGATGTTGCTGCGCAGTATATAGTAATTATTGGACAAAGACTTTAACCAACTGACGACGACGGCATCTCTCAGGTACTAATTCCATGTTTTATATTGTATAAAAATATTTTAATTAATAGGTATTATTACTCGTATACGGAATTACGATTTTTTGTTGTCCTGGTGTCGCCGTTTGAGAGTTATTAACACCCGGACAAAAATAAAGGAAAACAAGGATCGTGAATGTTTAAGAATGTTTGCTCTTTTACGGTGTTTGCATGAAAAATAAAAGCATAACTGAGAAATAATTGTTTTGAAACAAGATTGTGTGCAATATACCTAAGGTATCATAAACTTCATTTTAAGTATTTGTATTTGCATATATTCTAACAGTAGTGTGTATGAATTACAAAATATTTAGATTTTTAACAATATACTACTTATATTTTAAATAATATATGAATAATACAATTTTTGAGAGTTAGTTGAAGATTATGAATGTTGGCAGTAGTGTGTAATTAGCAGAAAATAATGGCGGTGGGCTGTGTGTAGGATTACAGGAGGTGGATCAAATTGCAACAGAGCAAGTGAGATGCAAGAGTGTACCTTTGTACATAACGAGCACGCCTAGCTTTAAAGCTTATTTCAGTCAGGATGTGAATATTTAAAGCTTATACCACTACTTTCGTCATTTTCAGTGCTTTTTGCCCTTTGTAACAGAAATACCCGCCCTTAAAATTTGATGGTGCCGGCCTACATCTTGGATAACTAAATAAGTAACCTTAAACAATTTTATTTTTTGTAAGTACAGTACCATAAACTGGAGATTATGTGAAAGTGCATAAATGATGAATTTTTATTATGCTTTATTCAGCAAATACCTATCCATCTTAGGTCCCATACAATTACCGTTAGTTTAATATGATATGTTCTTTCTTGCAATGTTAGAACTCATAGATGTAATGGCATTACATAAAATCGTAAATTTACTATTGATAGTATATTAATAATAATAATAATAATAATAATAACAATAATAGCTTTATTTTACCTGGCAGAGTTAAGGCCTTAAGGCCTTGTCTACCACTCAACCAGGTTTAAAAAAATACAAAAGAAAAGTCTTAAATCTAAATTACAATATATATATATATAAACGATTACAAGTTATGAATACAATACAATTAATATTTATAATGTATTTTGACTTACTCTAAATTTAACGAATTAAATATATAATATGTACAAGATATATAAAAAAACGAGGAAAAGATTAATGACATAGTATAAAATTAAATAAATAGAGAAAAATTAATTATTAGACAACAGGTAACTGTATAAGCGTGACTTAAAGGTGCCAAGTGTGCGGCAACCCCTGATATCTTGAGGAAGGAGATTCCAGGAGCGGGCGGAGGCTACTGTGAAGGAAGTAGAATAGGAGGAAGTGCTATGAAGAGGAATTGTTAGCAGACTGCTATCTTGTGACCTAGTGTCAATATTGTGGTAGGAGGATAACTTCTCAAATCTGGACGCCAGGTAAGTAGGAATGTAGGAATTCAGAAGCTTGAAAAGTAGCGAAAGAGAGTGCAATTTACGTCTGTCAGTAAGACGGAGCCAAGAGAGGTTATTAAAGTGTTCGGAAATATGGTCATAACGGCGGATATTGAAATGAATCGAATGCAAGCATTGTGAACACGCTGCAGTCTCTGCGACAAGGCATAGTTTAGATCATTATATATAATGTCACAATAATCGAAGTGTGGTAACACAAGATTCTGCACTAGGATTTGTTTTAACGAAACTGGGAGAAAATTCTTTAAACGTCTAAGATAATGTAAGATGGAGAAAGCCTTTTTACATATGTGTTTCACTTGTGTTTGCCAGATTAAATTTGCGTCTAGATGTAGTCCAAGATCTATTACTGAAGAAGAATAAGGGATAATTATATTATTTATAGTAATGTTTGGAAGTGTAGATATGTCAAAGGTTGTAAGCAGTCTTTGTTGTCCCATTAGAATTACTTGTGACTTGTTAGGATTTAGATTTAGACCGATACTTGAAGACCAGTTAAAGATGGATATGAGATCGTCATTCATTTCATCAAGCTGTTATAGAGAGAATGAGGAGGTGAATGTAGGTAAATTTGGAGATCACCAGCATAGAGGTGATAACGGCAGTGCTTAGTACAGTTGGCAAATCATTTATGTAGATTGAGAAAAGAAGAGGTCCGAGAACACTGCCCTGGGGGACTCCAGCCGGCACGTTACGCCAAGTCGAAGATCTAGAGTTTAATGAAACGTATTGTTGACGACCGTGCAGGTATGAGTCGAACCAGGATACAGCGCTGTCAGACAAATGTAGGTGCTTGAGCTTTATCATAAGTAAGTCGTGGTCTACTGTGTCAAAAGCTTTGCTGAAGTCAAGTAAGGTTAAAGGAGTCAATTGACGTCTGTCCACGGCTTCACGAATATCTTCGGTAATTTTTAGCAAAGCTGTGGTTGTGCTATGACCAGATCTAAAGCCGGATTGATAAGGATCAAGGAGGTGATTTTCTTGGAGATAATCAGTCATTTGCTTATGTACAATATATTCCAGGGCTTTAGATAATGTCGGAAGGATGCTAATCGGTCGGAAGTCATTACAGTTAGTAGGTGTACTTATTTTTGGTATAGGCCGAACTCTAGACTGTTTCCATACAATAGGGAAGATAAAAGTTATAAGGGAAGCATTGAAAATATGAGTCACTGTGGGTAGTATAATTTCAATGATTTTATTTAGCATTAAAATGCTGATGTTATCTGTTCCTTGCGCATTGGATTTAATCCGCTTGAGTGCTTTTTTAACGTCTATAGGCGAAATGTCGTAAAAGTAAAATTTATCTCTTCCTATATGTGGGGATGGGGATAAGTCTTTAAGAATGTCTATTTTAGTCTTGTTGTCTGGAGGTGTCATGGGTATTGAGGTAAAATGTTCATTTAAGTCGTCTATAGAGTCAGTTGAGGGATTCAACTGTCTAAGTCCCATTGCACGGAGCTTTCGCCAAGTGTCCCGTGCACTTATTTCAGGTCCGATTATACTGTGGGCGTGTCGTAGTTTGGCATTACGTATAGTTTGTGTAGTTGTGTAGTTGTGTTTCTGTTATCTCCAGAAAGTCACTAGTAAACAACTTCAACTTGGTCATGCAAAAATTTTATGGAATTATCTTCAAGGAGGTTGTAACAAGAGAATTCCAAAATTACAAAATAATAATAATATAATAATAATAATAATAATAATAATAATAATAATAATAATAATAATAATACTATTTATATTAATAATAAACTCGTAAAATAATATACGGGGATTGTATGTCATTATCCATCAACATAAATTCAAAAAATACGTAAAAACGCACAATTTATTGTTGCAGTATTTGAATAATTACCTCATATATATATATATATATATATATATATAGTCCACCGCTGTCGTCTCGAGGTAGCGTGCTGCCTTGTCACGCAGCGGGCCCGGGTTCGATCCACGGTCGGAGCAGTTTTTCTGGATGATGCTTTTATCGGGGTTTTTCCTCACCTGTAAGACAAATATCAGGAAAACGTTAAGGCCCAAACGGTCCCCGAAATCATATGGCCATCATCAGCATCATCATCCTTCACCGGTGGGAAGCAACGGGAAGCTACCACATCTATAATTTCCTAGTAAAGCTGCAAGCTGATTGCAGTGAAGGATCTGCATTCGGGCTGAATTACTGTGGATATATATATATATATATATATATATATATATATATATGTATATTATGTCCACCACTGTGGTCTCGAGGTAGCGTGCTGCCTTGTCACGCAGCGGGCCCGGGTTCAATCCCCGGTCGGGGCAGTTTTTCGGGGTGAGGTTTTTATCGGGGTTTTTCCTCACCTGTAAGGCAAATGTCAGGAAAACTTTAAGGTCCTAACGGTCCTCGAAATCATATTGCCATCATCACCACCATCATCCTTATCATCATCATCATCATCATCATCATCATCCTTCACCGGTGTGGAAAACCACGGGAAGCTACCACACCTACAATTCCCTAGTAAAGCTGCAAGCATAGCATGAAAATGCTATGATTGCAGTGAAGGACCTGCCTTCGGGCAGAATTACTATGGATGGATATATATATATATATATATATATAGATTGAGGCTTAATAAATAAAAAAAGGCAGCCCAGCAAATCCTAAAGATAGAATATTTATCATTAATTATTTCCAAAAAAAATGTGAAAAATTCCTTAAAATCAAGTGATACGTTAAGCCCAAAGTAACCTAAAATCAACATATTTGCAATGTAAAGTGTGTAATACCATTATTGATAAAACATATGCATACGAATGTTTATTAAATATTGAAATTGAAGTACAAAAGTTAACTTGCTGGAAAATATACAAACAATTTAGAATAACAATCAGCGTTAACTTGAACAATGCTTTTATAAATGGTTAAATACAATATTTTTCAACTTGGAATCACACACATCCACTCATTCTAGAGTTGAGGTTCATGCATTTTCTAACCAACAGTTTGTATCCCAAGAAGACGGTGTTGGACAGTCTGGCTTAGCCAGCAAGACTAAGTTGATCCAACCAAAACGTAAGCTGTCAACAGGCCATGTGATTCACTCCCGGATAAGGATACACGCAGATTACGTCATCGAAAAGAAGAGGTTTTAAGGAATATGTTTGGAAATGGGCATGTGCTTTAAGGCTCAATTCGTAAATTAACTGTTTTACTATTCACACTAAAAAACTAAAATGAAATAATTATTTGAATGATAACTTGATTCATACAGATTGATTAACATTTCAATAAAAATAGGTTTTATTTGTGATACTCATGCTCTTCATTCCTGTGTAATTATGACAATTTTTATGTTCTCGATTTTGTTTACCACAATGTAATATTACTTTTAAAACAATTTTTTTTTTTTGCGGGGTTAGAAATTTAGAGTTTTTTTGTGAGTCGAAAACTGATTTGGATGTTACAGTTTTGTTCCTGTTACATCAGTGATCAAGTAGTACAATTATTAACTTTCGAACGAAATTTTGATAGGAGTTCAGAATATATAATTTATGTTTCAATACGTTTTTACGATTTAAACAGTGATGTCATCTAATCTTAACAGTTAGAAATAAAGTAAAAAGTATCTGAATTAAGCACAGTTATGTAACATTGTTACGTAAAAATCTCATTTCTCTTAAACTGTTTAAAGAGAGAGTACAAAATTCAATCTCTCATGTATCATATAGCATTCAACGTGACCAAAAATCGAACTTAACACGAGACATAGGTATATTATAATGAATGTTCTGTATATTTATATACCTATTTTGCTAATATATAAGTATATTCAACTTAATCACAGATACTTCACTTGTTTTCATATAGGCCTACCAGTATTTATAGGGTTTTAATTATGAATAGAGATATGGGCCTACGTAGTTAATAGTATAACAAATGCAATAATAATAATAATAATAATAATAATAATAATGATAATAATAATACTCACTGGCACTATCGAACCTGTAGGTTCATGACTGCGCGGACATAAGCTCTCCATACATCCCTATCCTGAGCTAATGCTTTCCAATCATTCCCTGTATTATCTACTACCCTCAAATCATAGTTAATGTTATTCTCTCATCTCATTCTTGGTCTACCAACTGGGCGTTTTCCCTCTGGCTTTCCTACAAGAAGCTTCCATGCAAGTCTTCCATTCCCATACGTGTAACATGTCCTGCCAATCGCCGTCTACGAGACTTAACTGTTCTTATTATATATGACTTCCTTTAAAGACCATATAGTTCATTGTTATGTAGTCTTCTCCATTCACCTGTCTGTTCATTCTCTCTTTGGTCCAGAAATTTTCCTAAGTACTTTATTCTCAAATACTTGTAATCTCCTTTCCTCCCTTAAAGTAAGAGTGCTTATACAGGAGGGGGATATTCGTGAGCTGACGATTCATTCATCGGTGAGGCCATGGACAAATTTTCACAAGTGTCTGTATTTTCATTCTGGAAAAGTTGGTTCTCTAGTCTTCGACCCGAGAAGTGTCTCGACTTAGTTTTCAGTTTATTCGTACCCTAGTATATATATGACTTCAAAGCATAATAAGGGGTAGATCTTGTACAGATGGATTCATCACTCTAAAACTACAATTAGAAAAGCACAAGGAATTCAATACAGAAACTCATATCGCCTTTGTTGACTTCATAAAGGCTTTTGACAAAGTAGACAGAAATATAGTATTACAAATTTTAGCTGATGATGACGTTCCTCAACAATATATTACTATCTTCAACATCTATAAAGATAATGAAATCTCTGTTGAACAAGATGGCAAACTATCTTCTTGGAAAAAGATCAACTCTGGAGTAAGACAGGGATGTGGACTTTCACCGGTGTTTTTCATTATACATATATGAATAGAATAATAAACGAATGCAAGAAAACACACTGGGGATATATACCCATCAATTAGAACCTTAAACTCGATGCTATTCTTTTACAAACGATTTAGCTCTTCTGGCACTTTCCGAAAATGATTTGCAATGAACAATTTATAATTTACAAAAACTAGTTGTCAAATTTAATATGGAAATATCAATTAACAAAACTAAATTATGGCATTTCATGGGAAGGACCCCATACAAAGTAAAATCTGTCTCCAGAATAAAATTTTAGAGAGATCTAATCAATTTAAATATCTTGGATATTATCTCTCTATCTGGGGAAAAAAATATATTCCTGAAAAAAATACTAGTTATAATAAAAGTTTGGGAATTATTAATCAAGTTATGAAACAATCCCTTGTACAAAACAAAGACAACAGATTATGTGTATATAACACTTTGGCTAGACCAGTGTTGACATATGGTAGTAAAG
Organism: Diploptera punctata; assembly: GCA_030220185.1. Classification (NCBI taxonomy): domain Eukaryota; kingdom Metazoa; phylum Arthropoda; class Insecta; order Blattodea; family Blaberidae; genus Diploptera; species Diploptera punctata. The sequence goes on along the minus strand of JASPKZ010002187.1, from coordinate 1,653 downwards.
CATGGACACTAAAAAGACAACATGAAAGCAGAATAACGGCTTGTGAAATGAGATTCATGCGCAGAACAGCTGGTTACACCAGATGGGATCGGAAAAAGAACACCGAGATCTTAAAAGAATTGAAGACTACGCCAATTTTGGAATGTATTAAACAGTACCAACTAAATTGGAAACACCATCTTGAAAGAATGAGTTCAAATCGGATCCCCAAAGCTGTTTATAATTATATACAAAGAGGACGAAGATCTCTGGGCCGTCCTATGAAACGCTGGAGGGAAATTTTTCTATAGGATTATAACAGGCCTTGGCCTAATACTTGGAAGGAAGAAGAAGAAGTATATATAAAAAGATGCGAGGTCGAACCATACAATTGTAGTTGTTGTGTCCTGGTAGTAGAACGATGAAAAACGGGAACATGTGAATGTGTTGAGAGAAGCCGTCAGCGAAACTGAAGAACTAAATTATAAAATAATTGTGATCATAATATACTCTTTAGAACAAAATTATTTAACTACACAATGTGTAAATAATTAAAGTAAATTTAGAGAAGCCGTCAGCGAAACTGAAGAACTAAATTATAAAATAATTGTGATCATAATATACTCTTTAGAACAAAATTATTTAACTACACAATGTGTAAATAATTAAAGTAAATTTAGAAATGTTGTGTAAACATATGTGAAATGAATTTAAATATATTAGACTCTTTTCCATCAGTGACATTACGATAGTACGCGATCTCAGAAATTGTGAAACAAGAGAGTGATGAAAAGATAAAAGATATATTCAGACAAGAGCCAGTACAGTAGGAATTACAGGGAGAAGAGATGGTGTAAAAATGTGAAGGGTGTGATGACAGTAGTGGCTTATATGAAAAAAAAAGTTCAAAGAGGAAAAAAATTAAGGTAATGAAGGTAGAAGAGATGTGGTATTTGAAGCGTATAAAAAGTTCTCATGAGCTAAAGGTAAAATATTCGAGCCTACAGTATCAGTGTAATTTTGTGTGTGATATGAAATATGTATATATTGTGTACAAGTTAATAACTTTAAAAAAATGTTACAAAAATATAAGTAAATATAATTAATGAACATAGCTTGTAATATTGTGTGTAATTAATTTTTTTTATTGGTTATCTTTATAAAGTAGCAAACAATTATTATTCAGTTAGTATTTGAACCTAGATTAGTTTCCTTTTGAAATTCGCGGAAATTCAAATTAAATGCCTTAAATTCAATGAAATTAATTTACTGTTAAAATATTCTAAATTCCAAAACAAGTTTTATTAACTTGTTATTTTTATTCAAGAGAAACTAATTAACTTTAAAACATAAAACATACATTTATTGTAATTCAACTTCATATACGAGTATCCACATAAAAATATTTTTTATGACATTGTTAATGTAACACGAATTAAATCATACATTTTATATATATATATATATATATATATATATATATTGTCCACCGCTGTGGTCTCGAGGTAGCGTATTGCCTTGTCACGCGGCGGGCCCGGGTTAGTTCCACGGTCGGGGTGAGGTTTTTTATCGGGGTTTTTCCTCACCTGTAAGACAGATGTCAGGAAAACTTTAAGGCCCAAACGGTCCCCGAAATCAAATCATATGGCCATTATCATCATCATCATCATCATT